>OLKM01002628.1:23560-48560 GCA_900291075.1 Melanogrammus aeglefinus | reverse complement strand
AATAAGGCTGCTCGGTGAAAAAGGTTGATCCTCCTACCAGAGTTCTTTTGTTGAATTGCTTAAAGTGTAGCATATCCTGCTCCCAATTAACAGTAACTTTCATTTTATTAATGAAAAGAAAGTTGGCCCAGAAAATCTGTTAATCACAGACACAACAGGGAGAAGGCAGAGGCTGCCAAGCGGCCACCCACACGCTCTCATGTCACACGGGGAGGTGAAGTAGCTCCGCTCCCCTCCATTTACTGTGTCTGAGGCCAGTGGGGGATGAAGGGGAGCCCCTTCAGTGCCAGCATGCCTTCTGAATGGCCTCAGTGACAGACGGAGGCAGAGGTGAAAGGGAGGGAAAGAGGGATGACCCTGCCTCAATTGCTTCTCAGAGTGGGTGGTAAGCTAGAACAGGGGGGGGGGGGGCTGTCCCAAAAGCAGGCCAACGGCAAGGGGCATCGGGGCTTGGTCTGCGTTGTGCTGCTCTGCCATTGGAGATGACTTTTGGACAACTCTTTAAGACATTCAAAACCAGGAATGTTCCATTTGTTTTCGGTTGGGTGTCCTTGTTGTGTGAACGCGGCGACCTGGTAAAGGGCACGCGGTGTGATAAAGTACTTGTGTAGCACGTCTTAAATCCAAATTAGAATGATGCTGCGTGTTCAAATCACGTCAAGATCAAAGCTTGCGGGAGTGCATTTGCCAAGATCCTGGATTCCAGTAGCAGCAGCTATCTCCTAAGAGGTTTAGAACGTAATTGGCAACTACTGCATGAAGAACCACAGACAAATTCCTCAGCTATGAGTCCCAGGTTTTAAAACCACACTGTGTGGTATTTTAATCAAATGAAAGTTGCCATTGTATTGAAACAGAGGCAGTTATAATATTGCGATGTTTCACCACATGATGACACACATAAGACATTGTGTGGGTGTGTGTGTGTGTGTGTGTGTGTGTGTGTGTGTGTGTGTGTGTGTGTGTGTGTGTGTGTGTGTGTGTGTGTGTGTGTGTGTGTGTGTGTGTGTGTGTGTACAATCTGCATGTAAAACTAGATAATAAAATGTAACACTCCTAAACAACCTAAACAACAACATGCTCCAGACAAGAGGTTAAATTACAACGGGAAAAACTGGGGATAAACAGAGTGTGTGTGTGTGTGTGTGTGTGTGTGTGTGTGTGTGTGTGTGTGTGTGTGTGTGTGTGTGTGTGTGTGTGTGTGTGTGTGTGTGTGTGTGTGTGTGTGTGTGTGTGTGTGTGTGTGTGTGTGTGTGTGTGCGTGCGTGCGTGCGTGTCGTGGTGTGTGTGTGTGCATGCGTGTGTGCATGCGTGTGTGTGCGTGTGTGTATGTGTGCATGTGTATGTGCGTGAGTGTGTGTGAAAAGACAGGTAACAAATGCTGAAAGTGCTCCAGGGCAATCTGTAATTTGTAAAAGGTGTTGTTGGGAAATCTATTTGGTTATAGCTGAGGAGTTGAGCCTTGCAGCCTGGAACCCGCTCAACCCGATCGCCTCCTCCACACCAAGCAGGCAGACAGGGAAACGCAGGCGTGTCGACACATGTTTATGCATATTCGGGCTCTCTCTCTCAAACACACACCCACACCCACACACACACCCACACACACACACACACACACACACACACACACACACACACACACACACACACACACACACACACACACACACGTGTGTACACACATGTTCCCACATAGGAACAAACACATAGGGATTTAAGACACACCAAGGCACCACGCACATGGAATTCCACAGCAGAACAACCAGTACGCTTTGAATTTTTATGGAAGATATTTCAAATGTTATAGCTCATAACTAAACCCACGCACACACGCACACACAAACACACACACACACACACACACACACACACACACACACACACACACACACACACACACACACACACACACACACACACACACACACACACACACACACACACACACACACACACACACACACACACAAACGCAGAGCTCTATGTTTTCTGAATAGCCGCCAACTCCATGGCACAAGGTCATCTGTGCCACAAGGCATTGACACAAAAAAACAAAACAGAAACTCAGGACAGCTTTCCCTCATCTAAATGGTGACAGCCCAACGTTCCTTCAGTATGTCATTCCCTGGGAAACGGCCCCCAGACAGAGTTGTGTATGCGAACACATCAACACATCAACAGATATGTAATTACCAGACGCAAGTGATCTGCTGTCAGTCAGAGAAGACAATACGTGTATGATGATGAAGAACTGGTATGGGTATCATGTTTTACATCATCAAACGTAACGATCCTTAGACAGGGTTGAGAGATGAAAGCCTGTGAAGGGGTGAGTAAATAACTGCCTAATCAAATGGCCAAGAGGCAGAGGCCTGATGTCACTCGTCTCAGTTTGTAACCGCACTTGGCATGTGTGTGTCTATGTTTGTGTGTCAACATGTGCAAAATATAATTTATATGTAATTTATTAATTTAATTGATTTAGTTTGCAATACATTTCTCATGTGGTGAACACCACTAACCCTTTTACTAGCCCAACTTGTTAAAGAAATAAACATTAACTGTGAATATATGGCCTTCAATAGGAAATTAGTAAATGTTTCAAATGACTCTGCGAGCAAGGGCAGGAACGACATGGATAGATTATTCGAGATGAAATCTTACGCCTCTTAGGAGACCTTCTCATTCCCCAGGCGCCACTGATCCTAATCATGGGTTGTAAGATAGCTGGCCCTGCTCTTGGCACCTCCATCCAGGCCCTCTTTCTGTGCCATGGCGGAACAACGGCGCAGTGTGCCGTCTGAAATAAATGTTTTCTACCAGCGACCGAGGCAATTAGAACCTCCCAAACCCATGCGTTCTCCATTGTGATGTTGAGTGAGCCTGTATTGCATTTCATTGTGTTGTTATCTGTATAGGTCTGCGGATTACTTGCCAAAAACACTACTTAACAATACAATACTTATTTTATCGCTTGCAGTAAATTTCTGTTAAGTTCTGGGCAATATTTCTGTTTTTGCAGAGAAAATGAAGATGTCCTATTCTAACCTATAAATGTGTTGTCTATGTTTGATAATCATGAATGCAAGACTAAACTCTGCCGTTGGCGGAGTTGGAACTATGTTATTTTACATTTTAATCAAACCAAAAGTTACAAAACCCGGAAGCAAAGATGAACTGCGGCTGACTTTATCTTCCAATTCAAACATGTCTTCTTCCTCAGTAAGAGAAACTGATTAAAAAGCCTTTTGATGTTTCAACGAATAAGCAGATTGGGAAGACAGCAAAGACTAATCGTGTGTCGACATTTTCCAGAACAAGACACATCTTCACTTTCGGAAAAATTGCTTTCCAACCAAACTATAAATCTGTTCTTATGCGTGTGTTATAAGTTATGTTTCCACAGCATATGCTCTCAGTGCCAGATGGGAGGGATTCAGAACACAGAGTTTAATACATGTATATGTACTGCTGACATAAAATGTCTACTTGGCTAGAGTATATAGCCTGATCTTCGATTATACATATGAACTAACGGTACCTTCGGAGACCAACTTACTGAAGGATTTGTATTTAAAACCATGTGATCTATACTCAGATCAGGTAGGATTAGATAGATCTGGAGAGCTCTAAGCCTAAACTCACATGAACACTTTTAATACGAAAAAGAAAAGGAGAACACTGCCATGTGGTTCTAAGTTCAAAAAGCCATGGGGTTGACAGACTCAACCTGCTTCAACATTACTGAGGGATCGGAAGCTAAGGAATTGTGCACATTGCAAACGGTGCAATGTCCATATGTACTTATATTTAGAGAGAGAGAGAGAGAGAGAGAGAGAGAGAGAGAGAGAGAGAGAGAGAGAGAGAGAGAGAGAGAGAGAGAGAGAGAGAGAGAGAGAGAGAGAGAGAGAGAGAGAGAGAGAGAGAGAGAGAGAGAGAGAGAGAGGCATTCTGATTGCGGAGCATGGTTACAAGGACAACTGGCCAATACCAACATAAATGTGTTTATGTAATAATCTGACTACTGCAGGAGAACTTGGCAACGGTAAAGCAATTCTATGAATAAGCCATGCACAAACTCCTGACTAGTGAGCTTTGTCCTTCCTCTGTGTATTTGACTATTCTTAAGTATGTTAAAAAATGTTAAAAAACCACACATAAATCATCTATAAAACCACACAGCATTCATCGCTGACTCTTTCTCGCCAACCAAGGCCATTTCCGGCGAGGTACACAGAATGAGATTGCAGTTCTTATCCTAGGAATTTATACATCCTTGAATGACTATTGGCACCTGTCGGGGGGGGGGGGGGGGGGGGTGAAGGAGCCCTCACATCGAATGGTTCTAAGTTGTGTAACCAAAGCAACCACAACCAAGGGCAAAGCCATGCAGTGTATCACACATAGGTGGTGGACTCATCATGGCGACTCACCGATGAGTGACTGAGGTGCCACTGAACTGACGTCTTTGATACTGTTTTGGTAACGCAGTCTTAAAACTTCACAATCCCTTTAGGGATCAAAAAGGCTTTAAACTTCAAAGATCTCAAGCATTGGGAGCATTCTGATCGGATTTCGACACTCTTGAAACAGCTGTGTGGTGGTTTAGTTTGCCATCAACAGGAAATGGTCATGTGAAACAGCATCTTTCACACATCTAATCTCAGTCATGGCATCCCAAAGGAAGGGCAAGGGGGTCATTCCATTTAGCATCAGTTTGTAACAGTAATGACTGTTTTGGTGAACTCATGGCCGTCTTCCACGCCATAAACAGCCATGAGGCCAAATAGAGAAGGAGTCATGTGGGGGAAATATTCCAATGTTTGCCATTAGGAGCAGTTAAACAGAGCCCTCCGCTTGACAGTATAACAGTGATTTCATGTGACGACATAATGGCTTCCAGACCTGCGGGAGTTGGGTTCATGAACGCTATCACGGAGGAGGGACTAAAACGCACCGCTCCGCAGTTGGTTGGTTTCATGTTTTAGCTTTGCTTGGTGCTAAGTTTAGGAACTAGCGTGAGGAGTCTGTCTTTGTCAAATACAGACCACAGTGTTGCGTCAACAGCACGAAAAATGTAGTCAATGCTGTTGCTGTTTGAATGCTAAATATGCCCTGGCTGGAAGGAAATGGGTTTTAGAGTTAAGACAGGATAGGGGTTTATTGCTTTTATTTTAGAATTTGTTGATATCCGTTGCTTTTTCCCCCTGTTTTATGTCCATTTTTTCCACCTGGGTGAATATTTGCACTGGGAAGCTCAATGTGTTGAGATCATGGGGAAAAGTCAGAGCAACAAAGAGTTTACAGCCATTCCATTGATATATCTTTCTACACTTTGGCAAACGGACATGGATTCAAGCCTGTATTCAACACAGACCACTGGCTAGAGGATCATTTCATAACAAGGGTCAACAGTCAAAGAACTTTGGTGTGTGCATGATACACAAGCACATTTATTTACTTTAATTTTAAAGAATTGATTTATGTGCAGCGAATGCCAGGGATGAATGACCCATAGTGCATTAGAACGAAGTAATGCAGACAACAAACCACTTTGATCCCGTCGGATGTGGCTAACTCGCAGAATTTAGATAAACAATGTGTTTATTCACAATAATATGATAAAATTGATTATAGTTGTACTTGGTATTGAGAAATTATGAGTAAATTACATGAGATATTGCCTTGGTATACCTATAGTCACTCTGGCAACTATGTGACTTCAGCTAAAAAAATGTCTGCCTAAACAGACCCTAAAACCTGTGAGCCGTTTGAGATGTAAGATTTATAACTGCTGCCATCAGTGTCAATACAAATTGTATGTTCGGTTTTCCTCAACAGACTTTCAACAGAAATTCAAGAGGGAAATATGAGGACAGGTTGTGTTCTGATGTATAATGCAATTTAACAAATGTGTTCAAAGACAAGTGACAGAGTGCAGGCCTTACGTTGCCAATAATAGTGAGATCCGCCAAGACAACCATCTGTCATTGAGGCTTAAGAGGTGAATTAACTTTCAATTGTAAAATTATTCGGTAGCGGGCGGTGAGGTAAGCGATATTTGTCTTTGTATGAAGAAAATTGTATGTGTGTGGTTGTGGGCACCTGTGTATATGCGTGTGTGTTTGTATGTGTGTGTGTGTGTGTGTGTGTGTGTGTGTGTGTGTGTGTGTGTGTGTGTGTGTGTGTGTGTGTGTGTGTGTGTGTGTGTGTGTGTGTGTGTGTGTGCGTGTGTGTGTGTGTGTGTGTGTATATGCGCGTGTGTGTGTGTATGTGCGCGTGTGTGTGTGTGTATGTGTGTGTGTTTGTGTGTGCGTGTGGGCGCATGTGTGTGTGTGTGTGTGTGTGTGTGTGTGTGTGTGTGTGTGTGTGTGTGTGTGTGTGTGTGTGTGTGTGTGTGTGTGTGTGTGTGTGTGTGTGTGTGTGTAACCACTTTGCAAGTCTCCATGGGTAAAACAAAACACGTGCTCCGAGAGTGCGTTTGGGTCTCTTCAGTCGTCTCAAGCACTGCTTTGCTGCCGCTTACCTGGAAGGGTAATAAACATGGCCGTCATGTGGAAAGACACAAGAAATAAGCAGTTGACAAGACGGGTGGATCACACCCAAGTAGGCTTGTCGTGGGCGCGAGCGCAAGTCAGAACAGCGCACCCAGGCACATAGTTGGTCCGCGCTGCCAGGACTTGTCTCTGGCTGTCAACTTCAAGCTTGAGGCATGAGGGGCTGCCCTCTCACTCAAAGAATCCAGCGGACAAAAACAATGGGAATGGGAAGATCGATGGGACGCAAACGACAAATACGATGGGACGTCAACGACAAATATTTTCACAAAAAGTGAAAACACAATAAAAAATGTAGTAGAGTACTTTTATAATTAAAATCTTTGAATTCAGCAGATCCATGAGTTCAACGCGTTGACGGATTACCAACTTGTTTTATGACTCATATCCTTGAGCCAGGCTCATAAGAAAACCAGAAAAAAAACATGCAGACATGCAGTTCCATAAGGATAATATTATAAAATATACACATACTTGCTTGGCATAGAGTCATGTATGGCTGATGTTAACAGTGGCACAAAAAAACTTCACAGAAAACTCCCCAGTTAACCACACGGTGTACAAGGCATTGCTTATGAACTTCAGTCATGAAGAGAGGATGAGGTAATATGGTCAGGAGCCGTCAGCTACTTCTGCTCTTCTGTTCTAGCTTATAAACTGCCTTACTTCACCACAGCTTGCAGCCCTGGTACAGACACAAGTAAACGAGAGAGACCGACAGAAATCGGGGGAGAGAGCGGGGGTATGTGTTACATGCATTGAAACACATACTGTTTATTCTAAATATTCTAAAGGTTTTCCTGAACATAATGACATATTTAAATTGCAGTAGTGTTGTGTCACCATTGTGTGCAGACACACAAATGCAAACACACACACACACACACACACACACACACACACACACACACACACACACACACACACACACACACACACACACACACACACACACACACACACACACACACACACACACACACACACACACATGCACCCACACAAACACACAGAGTAAATAGACGGCTTAATTAGCTTGAAGTCTTTTCCTGTATAGTGCTTTTCCCATACAGAGCAAGGCTAACAGCCCTCTATATAACCCGCCATTATTCCATGAAAAAGGAATGCTTGTGTGTACTGAGGGTCGAAAAACAGACTTCCATGTTAGGACTCGCAGAAGCACTATATTGAAGGGGAAGCTGTCCGTACCCAGCTTCAAAGAGTTTTTCCATCTCTGCTAATACGCCGTCACCTTCTCCAAAACCAAGTACCTCCTATTGAACACATTTCAGCACTCTATTTTCAAGGCATTCCAATGTATCGGACGAAGGCCAACATAGAGTTGCTCAGCACAACACAACACCGAAATCTGTTTGTCAACATCTTTGAGTGAAAACTTTTTTGATCCATCACATATCAGTCAGAATTAAGTCAGACTCTGACCGTGTAGTCCAAGAGTAAGTCATCTTTAAATATACATAGAACTCATCCGGATAGTTTATTGATTCAAACAGGGACAGGAAACAGACTGAGATATCCTCCAGACATTACAGGAGCCGTGAGTCGATACAAGAGTGACCAAGAGGATGGGCAAGAAATATTGCATGGGGAAAAATAAATCAGGGTCAGGGTCATTGGTTTTTGTGAACTGATGAATGTTAGCCAGGTAAAACACATGTTTTACACCAGAACGGGGTGTCGGAGCAGCAGCAGATGATGTCCAATTATGCAGACAATATTTACACTCACAAAGTCCTTTTCAGGATCAAAAGAAATAAGTTGGTTCGTCCCACAACACAACTCGTTTAACGTTCCTGAGGCTGTCGATGAAGAGCTCTTCAGGACCAAAGTGTGCGTAGACACCATGTGTTCGCGGTGCGGACACCATTGTCCTAACGTCCAATGGCTCAAGCTAATTATTAGCCAGCCTATCTCAAGATAGGGAAGGAAGCTGGCAGGCCATGTCCGAGGTTAAAACAACACTGGGCTGTCTCTACATGGAAGTCTTTCATGTCTTAGATCAGAGATACTACAGGGGGGCCCTGAAATTATTTGATCCAAAAGCTTTTTTCCTCAAAAATGGAAACATGTTTTTTGTAAAGATGTATGCAAACAATGCTGAGCCAACGCTTCGATTTTATATGATATATAACAGGGGTCCCTGCACCGTGTCACTAACAGCCAAGAGGTTCTTGGCCTGAAGAACGTAGTCCATGTCACAGTGGAGAGAACCCAGGATGACTGTCTGTGTCGTAAGTTATTTCACCTGCACAAGAGAGAGAGTGGAAGAAAGGGAGGGAAAGAAAGAAAGACAGAATGTAGTACCATTGATTTCCTGCCTTCGAACTTTAAGGGTTGCCTACCTATGTGTGTCATTTGAGCAAAAGAAATGATATCTGATATATTTTGTTTCTGGGGAGAAAGAAAGTAACAACCAGAGAGCAAAAATGAGATCCAAACAATCATCAACAATTACTCCTGGATCACGTCGTGAAAAGTAACCATGCCCTGCGAGAAACTGCAGCTATTGATGTTGGTCTAGCTTCTCATGTCTCATTGAAATCTGAAACACAGTGTCACATTTCAATGACTGCAGCAAAAACTGGCTGAGAACCAGGCTCCCTCAAAGAGCAACACAACGCTGCAACTTGTCTTGGACATGGTCTAAGAAATGGCCAGTACTTATGCACCGTGTGAGCATATTTCCAACCACATATTTGGTACCGGATCAACAATGTAAAAAATTTGTGCTGGTAGTAATCTCTACCAAAGAACACCCTGAATAAGGATTCCATGGATTATCTCTTCAAATCCTCTGTCTCTTGCCAATGTTTATATTTAGAAAAATTACAGTGTTGCCTACATACATTTCCCACTTAAAACCCCCTATGTCTCTACACCCCACTTTCCATTTGCTACGGAGGCTACATTTCCAGTGTCCCACAATCATAGAGCCACGCCTCAGGCTTTTATTGCTGCCTGTGCGTGAATGTGTCATCGGCTCAATCTTACTAGTATGTATGCATGTCACGTGCACATGAGCGACTCCACCCAATTTTCCCCGACAGCTCAAGCCAAAGGATGAAACGTGTTTTTGAAGCAGTACCAGACAGGAGCGTCTTCTTCACATGACCTTATTGTTCCCCTTGCAGGGGGAAGCTTGTTAAGACTGCCCTTCAGTTTGCCAATACACACATTATCTATCCCTCTCTTTATATCTCTATTGCCCACAACTGGATATCCAAATCCACATGAATGAAGTTCTGTACCCACGGACATCATGTGTATATATCTTAGAGCAGGGAGAAATTAGGCCCATTCAAGAAGTCACAACAACCAGATAATCTGAGCCTGATTCATGCTATGGCGACTACATGGATGAATGCAACATGTTAACTTGTTAAGTATAATAATTAGCATGTTGTTATTCATTCAAATGTTGAAGCCAAACATCATTCACAAAGATTTTGGTGAGAATCAAAGTTTATAACATAGTCCTTTGAGCTCAAACAGTTAGATTGAAGTAAGAAGTGGACATGTAGGAAAATAAGAAATAAAGTGTGCTATGTTTGTAATAAATGTATCTTCTCATAACGGTCATGAGTAGTATGGAAGCAGACGACTAGGGCAGTGTAAACCATTCATTTTGTCTAAGGGTGGAAAAATAACAATGAACATTTCATCATCATAAATTTTAATTAAAAAATTAAGATAAGAATAAATGCCCTCTGAATCATCACACAACAAAGACGTGTTTCGTAAATTAACAAAAACAGCATTGAGGTGCAGCTGGTATGCTTTGTACTTTCTACACGCTGAATACTGTGTAAAATACCCTTCAACTGGTGTGAGAATAAATCCCTCCACATCAGCATAACTTTGGCCTAACCTGACTCAACCAAGCCACAGGAGTGCAATGTTTTAATAAAAGAGAAGAAAGAAGAAACCAGGCGGAAAAAAGGCCAATCCCTGAGAGAAGTTGAAACGGGACTGTTTAAGAGAAAGGGCTGTGTCGCCCAGTCAGCTGCAGGGAGCAGAGTGTCCGCTGTTGGCCAGCTGGGTGAAGGAAACAAACAATGATCACGGCGGGGGGGACCGGTAAAGAGACACAGAAAAGGAGACGCAGATGGAAGGGTTAAGGAACAAGACGAGATTGAATGAGGAACATTGGGAGAGCGCTGAGGGGAGAGGGGAATACACAGACTTGCGATGGTATTGTGGTGTTTTTTGTTGGCCGGAGGTCTTTGAGTTCAAACTTGATGTTCACTGTTTCTCCGAATATGCCATGATCTCCTCTGGAATACATTAATGTGTGCCTGCCCAAACAAATAAACCCATCACCCCTGACACACACACACACACACACACACACCAAAACGCACAATCTGTCCCAAACACTGCCTGACCAAAATTACAGTCATCCCCCTCTGACGGCCTTGTGTTCCACAAAGCTTAGTCAAACTTCGAAGTTCTTCTGCCAATAGATCACACCAATTAGGGCTAATTACCGTTATGATGTTCCCTTTGACATAAGTGAATTAGCTTCTTTCTCTTACGTAACTGTGGCTGGCAGTGGGGAGTGGGGGATTGCAGGGGTCTGGTGTATTGAACTAATGAGCCCCGACAACCATTTTGATGGCTGGTTCAAGCCATCCCTTTCTGAAGGCTCCTTGATGTGTAGCAAGTGCGTTATAGATGTATGTACAACAAAAAAGCGGGAGCTTGCAATTGAGCAAAGATGATCTTCTGCCACAGGGTTCTCAACAGCCACCCAAACAACATACTAGCTGAACGAAGGTGAATCCATCACTATATCTTTTGTTGTATTGTTGTATGCATTTTAAATTTACAATTTTGAGCATTTAGTAGACACTTTTACCCAAAGCGACTTACAATGGTTCATACACACATTCACGGCGTAGTCAACCATGTAAGGTGACAGCCAGCTTGTTGGGAGCAGTAACAGGGAGGTGTTTTTCTTAGGGACACCTCGACACTCAGCAGGGAGGACCCAGTAATCAAACTAGCAACCTTCTGGTCAACAGTCAACCCCACTCTACCTCCTGAGCTAAAACAGTCAAGATTTACTCTTCTGTTGTTCTACAAGCGTTTATGTTAATGTTATTATTACCAAGGTCTGCATTTAAGCACCAGAAAGTCCACTGCAATCTCACTGAAGAAATCCACTGCAATCTCATGTTTGCAGTATATTATCCCTCTTGGCAACGTAGCGGGTTACAGAACACTGACATTACAGTGACAGTGCAGACAGTTTCTGACTTTTAGGAAGTAAAAAGAGGGTGAGGGAGGCCAGAGATTCAGACCGCGCCCCTGCATTCCTGAGTCTTTCTAACACAGAGTTTATAAGGTGAGTGGCTATCTATATGAAAGCTGCTGTATGAGCACTCCCTCCCATCATCGCCACATGGAGAACGGGAACGGGATACCAGAAAAATACAATATTTTGACTGGAGAGAGGAGTGACTTGGAGAAAAGTGTTACTGACCAAACACTCTAAATCAGTGATGGCTGTCAGAATATAGAGCAATCTAACCTTCATTCTAATAAATAAATATCACTCACACAATATATACTTTTTATGTACCCAGACAGTATATAATTTTTTACAAATCATGAGAAGATATTTTGTGTAATGGATACGTCCCTCTGTGATATTTTATGTCACGTTTTATTGTCCATCACGTTAAGCTCCAGCAGCAGAGATCTCCACTGAGCAGCCAATATAGGGATGTTTTTACTATCCAGGGCTTAAGTGTCACCTGAGGATCTGAGGACAAGGTTCTGAGCACTGTTCCCAGACACAGTCAGTAAAAAGGTCAACAGAAGACTCCCTCTGTCACTGTGAGCACAGCGAGATACAGAGGGGTGGATAAACTCCAATGGAAGTTGACAGAGTGTGACCGAAACCGACTGTGTAACATTAACACACAACTTCTGGGGCATGACCTTATGAACTTCGAACAGCACTTTTCAGAACGTCACGTAATTGCGAAGCTTTGGACTTACTTTGATGTGGAGATTCTGAATGCAGCACACTGCACATCTTAACACTCTCATGCATAATGAAAACCAATAAGGATCAAAGTCTGGTGAGAGTTGTTATTAACACTGCTGATCAGGGAAAAAAATAGGAATCAACTTGTGCCAAATCTTCATAAAAATAATATTATTCTATTCAAAATACATTTGATCTATAATTGTTAACCGTAAATAGCTGACTGGATAGTAGTTGAACTGTAATGATAATACACCATACAGTATATAACTGAATTTAAGTTCAATCATTTCACTGATACTCTGCTATGTTGTTGGAACCCTTCATGTTCTGACAAGATACCATTAATATCTGCATTCATGTTCAATACTAGAAGAGAACAGCAAAATGCAAAACAATTACAGGTAAAATCAAATACTATTATTATTTGTACTGCTGGGATTCTTGTGAGTACCATGCAGGTGTTATTATGTACTTATACCCTCTTTCACAAGAAAAAAGGACTCTGTCAAAGCTTTTAATTATTAGTGTATTTAAAAAAAAGTATTATAAAACTGGCATCTCTTCTAAGACTCCTGAGGTACCCTAGCTTATGAAGTTCACACACACACGAGGAGAGAAGGGAAATAGTTTGAATGTAGAACCTTGTTCTGCTTCCCTGGTTTCTCCCCTCAGGTGATTATTGCATTCATATAATTTCCCCGCCTGTGAGTGTTGTGACACGTTTCAAAGCCTGAATTCCCTGAATTTGGGAATGGTGAATAGAACGGAGTCGGACCTATGAATATTTACCCCACGTTCTATATTGTCTTTGGAAAATTGTCAGTTTGGACCATGTCTCAAAGAAGACAAAAGGAAACTGTGAATTGATTGGTTGTTTGTGTGTGTATGAGTGTATACGTGTGTGCATGTGTGTCTGTGTGTTCAAAGGAGGAAGTGCACTTGAAGGCCCTGTAGTGTCTGTGTTGACCTATTGTATCATTGTTTGTCTACAAAGTGATACTATCAACTACTGCTAGTGCTACATCAGTGCCAGCATGAAAAAGTATTCTGAGTACTGAAACGCTACACTATTGAAAGTGAAAGTATAGTATATTCAAATATTGAGACTATATTAGCAAATTTCCATTTGAATTAGCACTCCAATGACTCGTCAACCCATTGAATCATAACTACAAAAAAAGCTGAAAGGCAAGGCAACAGTTGAATTCAGACAAATTCCACTACATTGATACATTGTTTGTCGTTGGACATATTCGGGTATCATTGAGTATTTGACACACTGAAAACGTAAAACAAATTTAAATATCTCCCTTTCTTTCTTTCTCTCTCACTCTCTCTCTCCCTCTGACACAGACAAAAACGCACACAGACACACACACAACACACACACACACCACACACACACACACCACACACACACACACACACACACACACACACCACACACCACCACACACACACACACCACACACACCACACGCACACCACCACACACACACACACACACACACACACACACACACACACACACACACACACACACATACACGCACGCACACACAAACGCACAAATTGGCGCGGTGTGTTTAAAAACTAAATAATTGTGTAACATATTTGCATTCGACTTGTCGACCTGTATTTTCAGGAGAATGAAAAGTCCTTTGGCCGTTCTCTGCCAAACTACTTGTAACAAACTATCGAGCAATTGTCTCGGAATAGTTGGGTACATAATCAAGACAGTAAACTGCCACTCAAATCCAGAATAATAATGTACTCTGTTCACTCTTCCAACCCTGCTCCTAAGAAATGCGCCATATTGACGATACAGTGCAGATACAGCTCTCGTGCTGAGGATCGCCTCGGGAACTGTGACAGAATGCAGTGGTTCTTACCTTGGCAATAACCTTTTTATATCTCATAGCCGCTTGTTCGATAAGACTATGCACTTTTATAGTCCCATTTCCGCAGGGGACGACCACTCGAGTCCTCCCGAAACACACCGTCACTTTCATTCTTTCCTCCGGTGAGTGTGTTTCTCCTGTTACTTTGTAATTCCGACTAGAAAGCGCGAGGCATCCAAAGACACAAGAAAAAACATTCCCAAAAAGGTGAACGCTGAAATATAATTCCCAGGAAAACCTTGTAGGAAGTTGAAGTGTTTTCCCAATGCCACCTGTTCGTTCACAGGGAGGAAAAAGTGCCGATTCGTCGCCTAGATCCTCGTGAGTTGTTTTTGGGTAGCGAGCAGCAGCACTGGCGGCTCGAGCGCGGAGCGGGGTGGCGTCTCGCTCTGCTCTCTGGTGACCGCGAGCAGCAGCAGCGCTGTAGTCGAGTCACTCAAACTTATCATCGCCCGTGGAGAGTCGGGAGCGGCGCGCCTGTGTCTGCCCTTAACGCGTGTTTGAACCGATGGACGAAACGTAACGAGCAGACCATGGTTATAACTAAAATAAATGAAATGCTGTTACATATACACAATAGGCTACGGATTGAAAATTGGGACACTTTTCCGAGACACGTTTATAACCGTGCCTGTTGTGCTCCCCAGTAGGCGTGTGTTTGTCTGGGTAGGTTAAATGCCGTACAGTAGGCCTATAGGTAGAAACAGAGCCATGGTTAGAATAATCATTCGCTAATTACCGCCCTTTCTGATTGGCTTTTGATAGACCTGACGTCGCGGTGGACACATTTTAACTGACGTTATTGCAGCAAAAAAATGATGATAGTGAGATTTTATCCAAATTTACTATAAATACTCCATAGGCATATGTCAATACTTTTTTTTTTCTTAAATATGAATTAAGATATTTTTCATTATTAATTTTGGCTTATTAATCAATACAATTTGCCGATGCGATACGACTTGCTGATTCGTGGCACGATTCAATTATTTCCTTTGTAAACCCTTGCCGATTTTTGTCATTTATTAAAATCGATTTGAATTAAAAGCCGTGCTCTCTGCAAGGGCCTCGTGGCGCAACGGTAGCGCGTCTGACTCCAGATCAGAAGGTTGCGTGTTCAAATCACGTCGGGGTCATATTTATCGTGACTTTGTCTATCTCGTTTGATTTTACACAGCGTCGACAAGCGCTTGTCAGTGGAAGAGACCACAATCTCTAGTTTAAAATATTTACTAATTAACCCTATACTAAATGCTCATCTTTCGAGTTTAAAGCCAAAACATTTACGATTTCAGTGGCCCCTCAGACCATAGTTGGTATGAACAGATTAATAAATAACAATCAACACAAAGAAATGGAGGCATTCAAGGTTTGAAAATGGAACAAATAAACAAATGTTTACATAAAAAACCCTGTGTTGTTTATTTATTTATTTGACAAGCAGCATAATCTCGTTTGTCACCTCATTTTTTCCTTTACATTTGAAAGAAGATACAATAGTCAGTATACCAGTTTTATTACAATATTTTTTCTATGTCTGGTACGTTAAAAAAAGGAAACACACAACAACTGCAAAACGGAGGAGAAAAAAAAAACGTTTTATGTGTCTAGTCACCACACAGCTCACTCTTTTCCCATTCCTCTCCAGATCGGTTTTTCTTTCATTTAGTTATTCGTATCCTGGTTAGGTCAATCTAATGTGTTTAATCAGCTCCTTTGCACAAGAAGCTGTTAGGCATTACTTTTTTTTCGTCACTGACGCACGGGTGCGTGGCACTGGTGATGTTGTAAACAGCATAAAAACAGACTGAGGGTGGAGGGGCCATGGCGCTAAATTATCGATGGAGGCGGTTGGGCTTGTGTCTGTTTGCTGCCTAACGTGAATCACTGAGACCCACCCCTCTCTCTCTCTCTCTTGCTCTTTCCCCCACAACCGGCCAAGCCAGTGACGGAGGCTCCAGTCCTGCTTTGGTCCCCTCCGTGGGAGTCATACGAGACAGCCAGAGTCAAAATCCATTGGATGAGGATGATGGCGATGATGCAGATGATGAGGATGATGAGGATGTCTTTTTGTGTTTTCTGTGTTCCTAGAGGATTATTTGAACCTTGCGTCCGCCGTCAGTGTGGATGGACGGTCTGGTGGGGGGGGGTGCTTCCCCGACCAGGCCTCTGTTCTGCGCGGTGTCGTTTTCTGTCTGTTTCAGTCTACGCCACGTAGCTGTACTCATCCGCCGACGTCTGACTCCTCTCGATGTACTGCTTGTCGATGAGCACCTCGATGCACTTCTTGATCATGCTGATGCTGGGGTTGAACCGGGCTTTGGACTGGTTGATGACCTGCCGAGAAAAGACCCGTGTTAGTTCTCGTTTTCGTGGTCCCACTTGGGGTGAAACGGTTTTAAAGAGGAGTCAAAGGTTCAGTTAGTTTCACTGTTTTTTTGGTCGCAGTTTTTTTCGATTCAGTTCTATTTTATATTTGACCCTTACCTTAAAATTGAGAATAAAAGATGAAAAACATTGCACAACAAACGCCGTTATAAAGTGAAATGATCTTAATGATTTGCCTGACTCAGGCTTGTTGCACAACATGCCAGGTGAGGCCAGCCATGGCGCCAGATCTAATGGGCACATCACAAATATACATGCACACATGCTGGTGGAGCAGGCGGGAGAGGGTAGATATCAACAAGTAAAACACAAGTGGAACCAACCAAACAGCAAAACAAGGTGCAACAGAGACTGACAGTTACATAAGTATGGTGGTGAGGGAGAGGAAACACGATCACCGTTTGAACGTTGACTAAACTTATATATAAAACGGTTGTGGCATACCAGAGCGGTGCATGCATGGAGGTATGTGAGTGAGTGTTTGTGAACCGGGGCCAACAGCTTCCAGCTTAACACCTCTTGAAGTGTAGGCATGCTCCGACCTGAGTCTCACAATGATCTGTCCCTGAGAGAGCGTGAGTGTGTCGTGAAAGTCTCTGCGTTTTGTTTTTTTATGTTAAGGTCATTTCCGCAAAAATTCCTTTGTTGTAGCCAACCTCTGCGTGATTGCCAGGGTAAGTCTACCCTCAAGCAATCACAATTAAGTGTACCATGTGTATTTATGTCCACATTCCAGCTGGGTTCACCCACCTCCACCCACCTGTACACAGTGTCTACTCCCTCTGATGGGGCCCTGTTTGGTATGCTGGGGACATACGTGTTATTCCCAACAACATGAATTTTTGTTGTTGGGAATAACACTCCACTTTCTAACTTCCCACACGTCTCCTCCTCATTAAAATGAGTGGGAAATCATATTGGATTTTGGTTATAGGAACGTTGTAGTAGAGCCCGACTATCAGGACACCAATATAATATGAACAATTAAGGATTTTACCTCATTGGTTGTCAAGATCCACATTACCAACCATAAGATTCAGGAAATGATTCCCCAAGTCTATTTTTTGTTCGACACATTTTCATCATGTCAAACGCAGAACAATAACTGTTGAACTAAAAATGGATTATCATTATTGCACCTTTGCCGTTTTGCCCAGGTTTAGCATCCACTCTAGTGGGCATTGGTCTGTTTTATTGTGCGCGCGTCACGCAAGGCTACACAATTGCAGCTCCCACCCACCTCCTGGATGAGGGCGTTGTGCCGGAGCACTTTGCGGGCCTTCATGATTCTCACAATGGCGGCTTGGAGGTACATCTTGCGGTCCTCGTCCACAGCACTCCGCGTCTGCTCCATCTCCTGCGAGGTGCAGCGAATAGAAGGGCTTGAGCCTCAGCACCAGGCATCACACCGAGACCATCCCCACGGGTCATCGCCAAGAACTGTGTGTCCGTGCGTTTCATCTCACCTGCGGTGTGTCCTTCTGCATCGACGTCGTGATCTTGAATTTTGTCCTTTTACTCGTGAAGCTCATATTTAGTGAAAACGTGGACTCGGGTTCGATGTCCTCCTGCAGAAAGATTTGAAGTGAATTAATATTCATCACCACAAGGCTTTTGTTATTGTCTCACAGTCCATGCAGTGGCAGCCTGGTTAACTTTATCTTGCATCGTGCCAAATACCTCTTTAGATAAACATCGTGACAGGTATTGCCTCAAAAACATAGGGTTTTGGCAACAGAATACAATTATAGCAGCAGTAGTTGACAACACTACAGGCAACACCTAATATGCAAAAACAAAAGGAGGTGTCCCGTTGAGTTGACACACGCGCGCACACGCACACGCACACACACCACACACACACACCTTCTCAGAGTCGTGGGTGAGCATCTTGACATCCAGCAGGGACTTGATGGTCTTCTGGAGCTCCTTCTCGTTCATCTGGGTGCCGTCCTGCAGCTCCTTGTAGCCCACTGTCAGGCTGCTGTTGAAGGCCAGCAGCACGGCCATCTGGTAGGTCGTCACCATGGCCACGTAGGGCTTGGACAGGAAGTTCATCTTCACCTCGCCTGTAGGCCACATTGGGAAAGACTATCAATCATTTTCACATTTTTACTTTATTTTCAGATTTAAATTTTGATTTGATTTAGTAACAAAAGGTGTTTTGTATTTTGACACATTATGCAATGCAATTTATATTGTTATTTGTTACTTGATCTGACGTCATCCCTCATTTGGGTAATTATAAAAATATAGGCATATTCTGTGTTCTTGGCATCAGTTGCGACACCTCCCTTTAAAAACTTTTGAATTGACCCTAACCAATGAAAATAATCAGGAACAATGGCCAGAAGGAGCACTGGATATATTCCACTGTATATAAATGTTCGTCAACACGATACTGCTGACGCACGGTATCCCTGTGTGAAAATAAACTCCCTCGACAGCCCTTTGTTTTATATGTGGTGAACAGATGGAAACATAAAAAAAACTCGCTACCAAGGCGACCCAAGAACCTGTTTGGGTGTCAGTGTCTGGAAAACGTATGTTTTCACCCTATGTTAGTGTCAAATCCCACGGTGAGGTCATGAACCAACTCACCGACATGTTGCCACCGCTTGGGCCGTGCTAAACCCAACGGCTTGCGTGCCAAAGAGAGAAGACTGGTCGGCAGGCTAAACCACTGAGACACAGGACCGGGTATTCCTTTCACTCCAGGCCTCTAATTTTGGCAGGATTACGACCTGAGCCTTTAATTGCCACATGTGTGTGTGTGTGTGCAGGATGTTGGACAGGGGGTATTTTGTGATGGGGGCTGAACGTCGCTGGTTGCACCATTATTGCCCTTGCGTGTTTAGTCCAAATTTTTAAATAAGCTTCTTAAGATGTTATTCTTCGGTCATGACTATTGTAATTTATCACCAGTGTGTATATGTATACGTGTGTACGTGTGTGCGTGAGTGTGTGTGTGTGTGTGTGAGTGTTACCTGTGCAGAGATAGTGCAGCCAGGTCAACTTCCTCCCGCTGAAGTGCTGATTATAGAACAACTCAAACTGTAAAGGAAGACAAGAGGCAGACACGACATAATGCAGCAGAGCCCTTTTTCATAGACTCCCAGCATGGCCTCAGCTCCCTGCCGCGGACACCATGCCTGACTGGGTTATTCTCTAGTAAGTGACAACTCACCATCTGTACACTCTTCTCTAGCTCTTGGGGGATGGCGAAGGTGGAGGAGGGGACATGTGTTAGGGGCCAGGCACCCGCCTATAAACCACAGACACACACAAACGTCATGAAAAACCATGAAATAATCCCTGTACCATTCACCACTCTATCCATTCATCTCATTTAATACTAGCTGAAAAACACTGCAGGCCCAATGTGTGTGTGCGGTCCCTCCTCACCTGTAATACGTAGATCTGGAAGCTGATGCCGAGCTCCACCACAGTCTCCTGGGTCTTGATGAAGTTGTTGAACTTGTTGTTGAGGTCGGCGCTGACGCTCATGTCCGTGTACATTCGGTGCAGTTTGCTGGTGAACTCGTAGCCGCATGCTTGCTGTAACGTTAAGAGTTTGGCAATTTGCAATCTGTGATTCTTCATTGTTGATGGGGGGGTTAGTCAGTGGGCGGTCGTCCCCCGCTGCTACGCTCAGCACAAACGCATCACCTCGTATAGCATCGAGCTGTAAGGATACGCTCCCACTCTAATTAGAGAGCGGCTACACAGAGCCAGTCTGACGCTCAGCGGACCGACGCACGTTGCGCAGCTAAATGCTAAATTAGGCTGGAGGTCAATTTTGATGCACGTCACCGCGGTCCTCCACACAAGAATCTTTGAATGAACACGCATTTTGTGCGTTGGTTTTTCGTAGTAAGTACTTTGTGCTTAGTCACCGGGTATAACCGTCTGCTCTGTTGTTGGCTGCTGGCTCCAGTTCCAGTAAAATCACATTGGACATAAAAAGGAAAAAAACTATAATATGATATAAGCGTGATTCTGCAGCAGGGGCCTACGCCGGCTCAGCTTCAGGCGGGGAAAGATGCTTTTATTATCTCCGAACATTTGGATATTCTATCGGAAATCCTCACAATTATCCAAAGCTTGAAACTATGTATACGGGCCAGTTATGGTGGAAATAATAATTGACTTGTGTTATAACATTAGCATGATCCCAAAAACATCAATAGCTAAAACGGTTGATAATCGCAGTGAACCAACGTGTTGCCCCCCGACACGCCACTGCGGTGCCGAAGACGCGTATGTTGGCCAATGGTAGACCAGGCCAAGGGTAGAGCAGGCCAACGGTAGACCAGGCCAGCGCAAGGCTACACTCTGTATGTCTCGTGACGCTTTTGTGCTCAGTCAAGATCCCGGATCGGTGGGGTCATCACAGTACAAAGGACAGAGGATAAATTACATGATTTGAGACCTCGTGTTACAACAATGATTAAAAAGTACTAGTTTTGTCATTTTGAGGCGTGCTTACCTTTAGTTTGTTGATCATGGCCTCTTCGGAATCCATCGACAACGACAGGCCGTGAATTAACCGTTTCGCTAGCATTCTGGCATAAAACTGGAAATAATGTATGATTGCTTTTAGAAAATGACAGAACACCTGAAATGTGTATCTGGCAGTGATCCAGGGAACAGGGCAACCTTTAATCAATCTAATTATAACAAGGTAGCACAGTATTACTACATGGCATTTGGCAATGTTGAGAGACACACTCAAGACTTATTTGGTATTAGCTCATATTCTGTCAGGAGTTCACCCTTATGTATACCATCATCGCAGCAAGCATAGTTTATTTTCAAATAACGAGATTGGCTGAGAGGGTTAGTGTCTCGTCGGGTGTCACCTTCTGAAAGACATCCTTGTCATCTATGTACTTGAAGACCGTGATGAAGCTGGTCAGCTTGTCTTCCACCTCGTTCTCAGTCATACCCTTGGCCGATTTCTTCAGCAGATTGTCACAGTATTTGGCCAGCTGCATGAGGAATGGAGATGAAACGGGGGTCACTGTGTGTGTGTGTGTGTGTGTGTGTGTGTGTGTGTGTGTGTGTGTGTGTGTGTGTGTGTGTGTGTGTGTGTGTGTGTGTGTGTGTGTGTGTGTGTGTGTGTGTGTGTGTGTGTGTGTGTGTGTGTGTGTGTGTGTGTGTGTGTGTGTGTGTGTGTGTCCCACTCACCAGTTCAGGAGCTTTGCAGATGGACTTGGGCTCTCTGTAGTTGACTACGGACGTCAGAGCCTGAGCAAAGGACAGAGGTTTTTACAATATACAAACAATGCAATCAATGCAAACAAGCAAATATTGTCACTCAAAGGATTTCATAACTATATTAAACATGCATCATGTTACAGCTTCAGGTAAGACTTTTGTTAAAATATATTCTTATTGACTGCTACAATTGTTTAGAGATAAAAAATAAATGTTGTTGAATGTGGTCTGGGTGGAGTTGGTCTAAAACATAAATAAATTCTGAACAAAAAACGACAAAAAAAAGTACATAAAGTGACAAAAGTTCAGGTTCAGAATTATGACCAGCAAATCTAACTATACAGAACAGATAGATAGATGAGGAATAGGAGTCAGCCGATCGCGACTAGCTAGCAGTTCCTCCTGTATATGACAAGTACCTTATCAAGAGCGCTCATGAAATGCTGGTCTCCATTCAGAACTGTGTTAATGAGCTGGACAAATTTACTGTGAACCTCCAGAACGGACTCCACAAACTGGGTGGGCATCTGTTGAAGCAGGGGCAAGGGTCAGACAATGGAGACTGGAATGGAGCATACAGACTGGTCATGAGACACATTGACTTTGCACTAAAACAGGGCAGATAAGTTCACTCCAACAGTCAGCAGGAGGCATTTTACTGTACAAAATACAGGAGAAAATGGTTTCAACATGCATGTATTTACATAAAAAGGGGAACAGGGAGCAACAGTTTAGTAAAAGAGTGCATATTGGGGTAAAAAAAATAAATAAATAAAAGTGCAGTTGTTTCGCACTCTTCTCAAGACGAGTCAAAAACACACACACACACACACACACACACACACACACACACACACACACACACACACACACACACACACACACACACACACACACACACCACACACACACACACACACACACACACACACATACACACACACACACACAACATTACATTTTTCCTGAGAGGAGGTTACTGGTTGCCCGGAGGCCCTCGCGTTGTGGATGTGGGACTCTGTAGTTCCTGGATCATGTAGAGGTAAAACCGTTGGCGACGGCCCGCAACAGAGTGTACTTGTTGGCCATGTCTGGAGGGTCAGGAGAAGAAAAGAAGAACACCACACACACACACACACACACACATATGTTTAGGATCACATATAAGCACATCAGTGACAATAAAAAATTATTGTTGGGTTTCACTTCTCCTTTACATAGCAAATACTGAACTTGAAAAAAAACTGTTAACCAAGCTTTCGCTTTGTTTTATCAAATCAATGAACTACAATAAAAACCTTCCACCAGCTTACCACTGGTGGAGACCCAGGCTTATCATGGTTTCACTACAAGCGATGCATCACAACCATGACCATTTATTGTCAGTCATAAGTGGGTAGGTCAGACGAAAATGTAAGCGATGCACCGACAGCGGCATCGGATCTGGAATAAACAACCCCCAAAGCAGCCGCAGCTGGGATCCGTGGCCACGGTGCGTACCTTCTCTCCTCTCCTGCCGGAATGATGTTCTGACACTCGCCGTGCAGGAACTGCAGGTGGTCGGCCACCCATCCTCTGCTGGCACTCGTGGAGGACTTTTGGCATAGGAGCTGGGGTGGAAGGTACTTCCGACACCGCACCTCCTCGTCTTTCAAACCGCCTCAGACCTCTGCAGGGCGCCATGAGGGGGGGGGGGGGGGGGGAAAGAAGGACAGGGAGGTAAAGGTTAGTTGAATGTTCATGGGAATGGGGTTATTTTTTGGGAAATACAACTGATTGTGTCGGACAGGTTGCCAGCAGTGTCAAACTTGTTCTTAGAAGCAAATGAACTCTCTATACTAGAATTAACTATTCTCAAATTCTTAACAAAGAGTCTGCTTAGCAAAATCAACATGGTCAGCTTAATTTGGTCTCGGCAACACCCAAGCCACAAGTGATTGACCTCTCACCCAGTATAGTATTACCAGTATTACCAAAGAACTGACGCGTACGTGTGTGAAGAATAATTAGGGGTGTAAACAGCCCAACTACCATATACCGCCACTGGTTTCTAACGTGGTTGGAGGGTAACACCAAAGGGACGAACTGAGATATGGTAGGGCAGCAGAAAAATGAGGTGCCTGTGTTATGAGCGTATTTTTTTACATTTCTCATCTCACTTAGACGGGTGAACAGGAAATCACTAAAGGCTTGGTGTATTTTTTAGGCAAAGATTTGCAGCCCTATTCCGCAGTTGGAACATGCCAGATTTAAATACTTTTTTGTTCAGATTTACCGCACTTTAAAATGGCTTTATTTCAAGCTCAATAGAAAACCATGTAGGGTGTGGGCTACACAGTTAGTAAATTATTACAGAGCTCAATATTGTGTGTAGACACGTTCTTTGTTTGGTTTTATTGAATCATCCTATGTATATTTCATTAGGCTTTTGTTGTCCACTGTACTTAAGCCTATAATTTAGTTATCACACACATACCTTATGTCAATGAATATTAAAAGAATCCTATTCTTAGTCCGTTGTTTGCATTGACTGAATGAAACCTGGATCTTAGGCAAAAAGAAAGACAATGTACTTTTTTTGTAAAATGTAAAATGCACTTAAGCACTTACCTAAATAACCATATATAAGGGGGTGATAAAGAATCTGATCTATCAAAAACAGGTGGAAAAAGCCTGCGCTCAACCGGGCCTGAGGGACCGTGAAGGGCAAGCCCTGCCTGAACTGTGGCTCTTACTGACTGCTGTTGTACACAATTCACTCGAACTGTCATGTGGAGACAGATAGCAGCACAGCACAGGGGGGGGGTTGGGGGGTTAGGCGATCGCGCGACCGGCATTACGCGGATGGCTAATACCAATACTCTATAACGTGGCCGTATTGACAGTCAGCGACATATAGCAATCCCTGGCTG
>OLKM01002628.1:0-18760 GCA_900291075.1 Melanogrammus aeglefinus | reverse complement strand
AATGTTATGATTGCTTTCTTTATATATGACAGATCACCTGAAATGTTGTATCTGGCATGTCAGGAGCAGGCATCCTTTATTCAATCTATTATACAAGGTATGCGCTTCTCTTATTAATGGCATTCTGGCAATGTGAGGACACGCTCAGATTTATTGGCTTTAGCTCTTCGGTCAGGAGTTCACCTCTATGTTACCATCATCGCACAAGCTAGTTTGTTTTCAGATAACGAAATGGCTGAGGGCGTTAGTGTCTCGTACCACCTTCTGAAAGACTCCGTGATCTCCAGTGTACTTGAAGCCGTGATGAGCTGGTCAGGCTTCGTCTTCACCTCGTTCTCTCATTCATCACCCTGGCGATTTCTTACAGCAGGATTGTCCAAGTATTGGCGCTGCATGAGGATGGGATGAAA
This sequence comes from Melanogrammus aeglefinus, assembly GCA_900291075.1. Lineage (NCBI taxonomy): Eukaryota > Metazoa > Chordata > Actinopteri > Gadiformes > Gadidae > Melanogrammus > Melanogrammus aeglefinus. Next base: position 18,350 of record OLKM01002628.1, on the reverse strand, counting down.
CGGGAGATCCATGTGTGTTTGTGTGTGTTGTGGTGTTGTTTGTGTGTGTGTGTGTGTGGTGTGTGTGTGTGGTGTTTCCCACTCACAGTTCCAGAGCTTGCAGATGGACTTGGCTCTGCTGTAGTTGCTCGGACGTCAAGCCTGAGCAAGGACAGTAGGTTTTTATATAAAACATGCAATCCATGCAAAGCAAGCCAATATCTGTCATCTAAGGTTTCATAACTTATTACTGCGTTCAGTTACGCTTTAGGTACGACTTTGTTAAATATATTCTAATGACTGCTTATAATTGTTTAGAGATAAAAAATATGTTGTTGAATGTGTCTGGGTGGAGTTGGTCTAAAACATAAATAAATTCTGAACAAAAACGACAAAAAAAAAGTACATAAAGTGGAAAAGGTTCAGGTTCAGAATTATGACCAGCAAATCTAACTATACAAAGCAGATAGATAGATGAGGAATAGCAGTACCGCCGATCAGCGACTAGCTAGCAGTTCCTCCTGTATATGACCTAGTACCTTATCATAGACGCTCATGAAATGCTGATCTCCAATCGAACTGTGTTAAATGAGCTGGACAAATTTTACTGTGAACCTCCAGAACGGACTCCACAAACTGGGTGGGCATCTGTTGAAGCAGGGGCAAGGGTCAGACAATGGAGACTGGAATGGAGCATACAGACTGGTCATGAGACACATTGACTTTGCACTAAAACAGGGCAGATAAGTCACTCCAACAGTCAGCAGGAGGCATTTTACTGTACAAATACAGGAAAATGTTTCACATGCATGTATTTACATAAAAAGGGAACAGGAGCAACAGTTTAGTAAAAGTGCATATGGGTAAAAAAAATAAATAAAAGTGCAGTGTTCGCACTCTCTCAAGACGAGTCAAAAACACACACACACACACACACACACACACACACACACACACACACACACACACACACACACACACACACACACACACACACACACACACACATGACACACACAGCACACACACACACACACACACACACACACACACACACACACACACACACACAATTACATTTTCCTGAGAGAGGTTACTGGTTGCCCGGAGGCCCTCGTTGTGGATGTGGACCTGTAGTTCCTGGATCATGTGAGGTAAACCGTTGGCGACGGCCCGCAACAGAGTGTACTTGTTGGCCATGTCTGGAGGGTCAGGAGAAGAAAAGAAGCCACACACACACACACACACACATATGTTTAGGATCATATAAGCACATCAGTGACAATAAAAAATTATTGTTGGGTTTCACTTCTCCTTTACATAGCAAATACTGAACTGAAAAAAACTGTAACCAAGCTTTCGCTTTGTTTATCAAATCAATGAACTACAATAAAACCTCCACCAGCTTACCACTGGTGGAGACCCAGGCTTATCATGGTTTCACTACAAGCGATGCATCACAACCATGACCATTTATTGTCAGTCATAAGTCGGTAGGCGAAAATGTAAGCGGCACCGGATCTGGAATAAACAACCCCCAAAGCAGCCGCAGCTGGGATCCGTGGCCACGGTGCGTACCTTCTCTCCTCTCCTGCCGGATGATGTTCTGACACTCGCCGTGCAGGAACTGCAGGTGGTCGGCCACCATCCTCTGCTGGCACTCGTGGAGGACTTTGGCATAGGAGCTGGGGTGGAGGTACTTCCGACACCGCACCTCCTCGTCTTTCAACCGCCCCAAGACCTGCAGGGCGCCATGAGGGGGGGGGGGGGGGAAAGAAGGACAGGGAGGTAAAGGTTAGTGAAGTTCATGGGAATGGGGTTATTTTTGGGGAAATACACTGATTGTGTCGACAGTTGCAGCAGTCAAACTTGTTCTAGAAGCAAAATGAACTCTATACTAGAATTAACTATTCTCAAATTCTTAACAAGAGTCTGCTTAGCAAATCAACATGGTCAGCTTAATTTGGCTCGGCAACACCCAAGCACAAGTGATTGACCTCTCACCAGTAGTATTACCAGTATTACCAAAGAACTGACGGTACGTGTGTGAGAATATTAGGGGTGTAACAGCCCACTACCATACCGCACTGGTTAACGTGGTTTGGAGGGTAACACCAAAGGACGAACTGAGATATGGTAGGGCAGCAGAAAATGAGGTGCCTGTATTGAGCGTATTTTTTTACATTTCTCATCTCACTTAGACGGGTGACAGGAAATCACTAAAGGCTTGGTGTATTTTTAGGCAAAGATTTGCAGCCCTATTCCGCAGTTGGAACATGCCAGATTTAAATACTTTGTTCAGATTACCGCACTTTAAAATGGCTTATTTCAAGCTCATAGAAACCATGTAGGTGTGGGCTACACAGTTAGTAAATTATTACAGGAGCTCAATATTGTTTCTTTGTGGTTTAATTGAATCATCCTAATGTATATTCATTAGGCTTTTGTTTCCACTGTACTTAAGCCTATAATTTAGTTATCACACATACCTTATTCAATGAATAATTAAAAGAATGCCTATTCTTAGTCCGTTGTGTATTTTGCATTTGAACGTGAATGAAACCTGGTATCTTGAGGAGAAAAAGAAAGACAATGTACTTTTTTTTGTAATATTAAATGCATAAGCACCTACTAGACATGAAACCATATATTAAGGTTGTGGGTGTTGATGAAATGAATTCTGATTCTAATCAAAACAGTGTGGAATAAAGCACTGTCCCTCAACCGGGCCTGAGTGGAGCGTAAGGGCAAAGCCCTGCCCTGGGAACTGCTGGCTCTTATCTGATGCTGCTGTTGTACATCAATTCATCATCGTAATCTGATTGTTGGAACAGATCTGCAGCACACACAGGGGGGTGGGGGGTTTGGGTGGGCTTAGCGGATCTCGCACCTGGCAGTTTAGCGGTATGGCTAATACACAAGATTAACCTATAACGTTGGCCGATTGACAGTAGCGACATAAGCAATCCCTGGCTGTGTAATCCCCTGCCTGATAAGAGCGTGGATACACAAACACAATCATAGCACACACACACACACACACACACCTTTTCCATATACTGTGAGCAATTGGACTCCTGCAGTAGATTGGATGCCTCCTGTTTGTAATACTCGCCCGTTTTCGTCAGGAACGGCCCCTCAAAGATCTCCTGATAAAACTGGAGAATGCGAGAAGGAGGTTAATCCCACACGGCTTGAAAGGCAAGCGGAGGCGCAATGTACAAACAAAGCCAGAATTTGAGTCATATACACGCACACTATCATACAGAAACAGCAATGCAGTAAATAGAATTGTATATCATACAGAATTGAATTGTAAAAATGTAACGTACAAATAAAAAAAAGAAAAAGAGGAGGAGAGACCCTGCCCGGAGGAAGCCCGGGGCCCCCGTCTGGAGCCAGCCCCAGACGGAGGGCCCGTTGGCGAGCGCCTGGTGGCCGGGTTTGCCACGGAGCCCGGCCGGGCACAGCCCGAAAAGGCTACGTGGCACCCCCCCCCTCTTCGTCCTGTGGGCCCACCACCTGCAGGAGGACCCACTGGGGTCGGGTGCGCTGCCACATGGGTGGCGGTGAAAGGCAGGGGTCCCGACGGACCAGACCTGAGCGGCAGAAGCTGGCTTTGGGGACGTGGAACGTCACCTCACTGTGGGGAAAGGAACCGGAGCTTGTGAGGGAGGTGGAGCGCTACCAGTTAGATCTGGTGGGGCTTACCTCTACGCACAGTCTCAGCTCTGGTACTGTACTCCTGGATAGGGGTTGGACTCTATTCTTCTCTGGAGTTGCCAGAGGCATGAGGCGCCGGGCGGGTGTGGGGATACTCATAAATCCCCGGCTGAGCGCCGCGGTGTTGGAGTTTACCCCGGTAGACGAGAGGGTCGCCTCCCTACGCCTAAGGGTGGTGGGGGGGAAAACTCTGACTGTTGTTTGTGCGTATGCACCGAACAGCAGTTCAGAGTACTCGGCCTTCTTGGAGACCCTGAATGGAGTCCTGTATGGGGCTCCAGTAGGGGACTCCGTAGTTCTACTGGGAGACTTCAACGCCCATGTGGGCAACGATGGAGACACCTGGAGAAGGCGTGGTGGGGAGGAACGGCCTCCCTGATCTAAACCCGAGTGGTCGTTTGTTACTGGACTTCTGTGCTAGTCATGGATTGGCCATAACAAACACCATGTTCGAACATAAGGGTACTCATAAGTGTACATGGTACCAGAGTACCCTAGGCCGAAGATCGATGATCGATTTTGTAATCGTGTCATCTGATCTGAGGCGGCATGTTTTGGACACTCGGGTGAAGAGAGGGGCTGAACTGTCAACCGACCACCATCTGGTGGTGAGTTGGATCAGGGAATGGGGGAAGATTCTGGACAGACCTGGTAAGCCCAAACGAGTAGTGCGGGTGAATTGGGAACGTCTGGAGGAGGCCCCTGTCCTAGGGATCTTCAACTCACACCTCCGGCGGAGCTTTTCTAGCATTCCTGTGGAGGTTGGGGGCATTGAGCCGGAGTGGGCGGTGTTCAAAGCCTCCATTGCTGAAGCTGCGGCGGTGAGTTGTGGCCTCAGGGTCTTAGGTTCCTCAAGGGGCGGTAACCCTCGGACACCGTGGTGGACACCGGTGGTCAGGGAAGCCGTCCGACTGAAGAAGGAGGCCTTTCGGGATATGTTATCCCGGAGGACTCCTGACGCAGTTGCAGGGTACCGACAGGCTCGAAGGGCTGCAGCCGCTGCCGTGTCGGAGGCTAAGCAGCGGGTGTGGGAGAAGTTCGGAGAGGCCATGGAGAAGGACTTTCGGTCGGCACCAAAGTGTTTCTGGAAGACCATCCGGCACCTCAGGAGGGGGAAACGGGGAACCATCCAAGCTGTGTACAGTAAGGATGGGACTCTGTTGACCTCAGCTGAGGAGGTAGTCGGACGGTGGAAGGAACACTTTGAGGAACTCCTGAATCCGACTAACATGCCCTCTATGATGGAGGCAGAGCTCGAGGTTGATGGTGGTTCATCGTCAATTTCCCTGGTGGAGGTCACTGAGGTAGTTAAACAACTCCGCAGTGGCAAAGCCCCAGGGATTGATGAGATCCAGCCAGAAATGCTAAAAGCTCTGGGTGTTGAGGGGCTGTCATGGTTGACACGCCTATTCAACATTGCATGGGAGTCGGGTACAGTGCCAAAGGAGTGGCAAACTGGGGTGGTGGTCCCCCTGTTCAAAAAGGGGACCAGAGAGTGTGCTCCCAATTACCGGGTATCACACTTCTCAGCTCCCTGGTAAAGTTCTACTCCAAGGTGCTGGAAAGGAGGGTTCGGCCGATCGTCGAACCTCAGATTGAAGAGGAACAATGCGGTTTTCGCCCCGGACGTGGAACTACGGACCAGCTCTTCACTCTCGCAAGGATCCTGGAGGGGGCCTGGGAGTATGCCCATCCGGTTCTACATGTGTTTTGTGGATCTGGAGAAGGCATATGACCGGGTCCCCCGGAGAGAAACTGTGGGAGGTGCTGCGGGGGTATGGGGTGGGGGGTCTCTCCTCAAGGGCCATCCAATCCTTGTACTCCCAAAGCGAGAGCTGTGTCCGGGTTCTCGGCAGCCAGTCAGTCTCGTTCCCGGTGGGTGTTGGCCTCCGCCAGGGCTGCGCCTTGTCACCAATCCTGTTTGTGATATTCATGGACAGGATATCGAGGCGCAGTCGTGGTGGGGAGGGGTTGCAGTTCGGTGGTCTGAGGATCTCGTCACTGCTCTTTGCAGATAATGTGGTCCTGATGGCATCATCGGCCTGTGACCTTCAGCACTCACTGGATCGGATGGCGGCCGAGTGTGAAGCGGCTGGGATGAGGATCAGCACCTCTAAATCTGGAGGCCATGACTCTTAGCAGGAAACCGGTGGTTTGCCTACTCCGGGTAGGAAATGAGTCCTTAGCCCAAGTGAAGGAGTTCAAGTACCTGGGGGTCTTGTTCGCGAGTGAGGGGACGATGGAGCGTGAGATTGGCCGGAGAATCGGAGCAGCGGGAGCGGTATTGCGTTCGCTTCACCGCACCGTTGTGACGAAAAGAGAGCTGAGCCGCAAGGCAAAGCTCTCGATCTATCGGTCAATCTTCGTTCCTATCCTCACCTATGGTCATGAGGGATGGGTGATGACCGAAAGGACAAGATCACGGGTACAAGCGGCCGAGATGAGTTTTCTCAGGAGGGTGGCTGGCTTCTCCTTTAGGGATAGGGTGAGAAGTTCAGTCATCCGTGAGGAGCTCAGATTAGAGCCGCTGCTCCTTTGCTTAGAAAGGAGTCAGTTGAGGTGGTTCGGGCATCTGGTAAGGATGCCCACTGGGCGCCTCCCTTGGGAGGTGTTCCAGGCACGACCAGTGGGGAGGAGACCTCGGGGAAGACCCAGGACTAGGTGGAGAGATTATATCTCAACACTGGCCTGGGAACGCCTCGGGATCCCCCCGTCAGAGCTGGTCAATGTGGCTCGGGAAAGGGAAGTCTGGGGCCCCCTGCTTGAGCTGCTGCCCCCGCGACCCGACCCCGGATAAGCGGATGACGATGAGATGAGATGTAACGTACAAATACCAAAAGTACATTTCATAAACAGTAAATCAAAAGATGTGATGGTGAAACATTCATCCCATCATAAATGTTAAGCATCCAAACCTACGACACTATACACCTACGTTACTAGCCATCAACAGTTTCTCCTCACGTGGTCATTTAGTCGAGTGCTAATGGCCGAAAATCTCAGGAGTACAGGATGTAGTGCATCAGGAAGCTACGCTTCATTAGGAGGCCAGTGAACAAAGGAAGGGACATCTGAGAGCAGCCGTCCAGAAGACATTCAAGCCTCTGCTTTTCTCCTCGCTACAATGTTCTCTAGCTAGACCTCATCTTCAGTTTCTCCCTTAGTTTGATTCACCCAGTTTAAAAAAAAAAATGGGACTAAAAAAAAAATAAGGACTCAAATTTCACAAAGTGTCAGATCAATGTAAATTGTAGCTGAATAAACACATGTCCATGTATGTTGTAACAGCAGCCAATGGCAGAGGGCAGAGGGGGTGGGGAGCTCACCTTAAGTGGAAACTTCTTCTTGTATTGTTCAACATGAACAAAGGAGTTGATAACCCCGTGGATCACCTTCTGGTTGGGGTCCTCGCCACATCGGTCACTGCAACAACATTAAGACAAATATAAGGCTGGGTCCTACCATAGGACTGGGCCACTTGGAGTTGTAGACTACAAGACAGGGACACAGGCCGCATGGGAGCAGGCCATTGATTGGTTCACTCATAATAAAATATGCCTGGCCACGTTTCAAGCAAAAGCTCTAATTTAAGCACCAGTGCGTCAGCCAACTCATCAAGGGCAGCAGAACAGAAGCATGATGGAGTTTGTCTTTGAACTCTCTCCGATAATTGATAACTAATCACTCTAATTCATCATGTCATACAATGGTTTTTGGGGGGGGAAATAAAAGTGGTCAGTAAAAGCATGGTGCTGAAGGAACTGACTTTTTGATTTCATTTAAAAGCATCCGGATAAGGACCGCCTGCAGTGGCTCGATCATCAGTTTCCGCCACATGTCCAGCGCCAGCTGTGAACACAAAACAAGAGAGCTTGTCGTCACAAGGGACGCAAGAAATCAACCACAATTTTATTCAAACACACAGATCAAATCTCTGCGAGTGCACATGTACGACTTTGTAGGTGCTTTTTTAATAATGGGCAAAAAAGCTCCAGCAGGTCTACACTTATTTACCCGTACTTCATCTGTGATTCATTCAGGCTATGTGCGTCACACCCACACCAGAGCAAAACTGGCTTCAGTTTACCTGCATTACTTAAATGTGTTAGAGCTAGTGGGACACACATCTAAACAGAGATGTTATTGTTGTATCCATTGGGGACTGTTTAAAACGTAAGATCTATCCAGTTGGCGTGTGTTTTAGCTGGGAATTGTTTAGGCCAGGGTACCTTGTAATTCGCCTACTGTTAAGAAATATTGACCAAATGAAGCATTGCAGACTATAACTGAGATCAATGAATTGGGCTATAAGTCTATGGTTATGTGTAGTGTCTATCTTTATAGAGAGTGGGCTTTAATGGAAGCATTAATGGACTAAGTGACTGAACCTAACGATGGCATCTTTGCCACAATTTGTCTTGCGCAAGATAGTTTGGGTCACTTGATGGGCTCAAGTAATCAGCAAATGTTCATGCAGGTCGAGAGTCCGTACCTCTCCGATCTCCATGAGGGGCTCATTCATGTCTGCTCCTCCGTAGCCATACTGCAAGTCTGCCTCCGTCAGTTTGTTCTTCTTGATGAACTGAGTGTTGAGATACCTGAACGAGAAAAGAATGGAGGGGTGGTGTTTTGGAAGGGCGGAGATTAACCCAGCTGTTGTAATAGCGCTTCGATGACATGAGAGTGACAAGGCCCTAAGCCTTTGGGCACCACATCGGCATTTGGTGCAGCATTTCACACCAGAAGGTCATTGCGCTACTAAGAACGCCCTCTTATCAAACAATGCACTGAAAGATGAAAAGCCTTCTCACAGTTTTAGGCTGCAGTCAATGAGCTCGCTGTGTGCTGCGGAGTATGTCTCATCTGGACACGGTTAAAATCTTCCTAGCCTGTGTCGTCTACTCTTAGTCATCGTTGCACACACAACCGACCCCCCCCCCCCCCCCCACGCCACAGACACACACACTGCTTAACACCTGCTACAGTGTCGAGCGGCTAAGGCAGCATGGCGTTGATGGCAAGGAGACACCCGTTAGTTGTCTCGTCAGAATTTGTCTGTCAATCACAAAGGCATGTGTGCAGTAGGGATGGGTCAGAATATTTGATTATTCGTTCCCCAGGGTCAAAGTCGATTTTTAACATTTGGACCGTTAACATTTTTTCCCATTCAAATAAACAAGAATTCACGGACGGAACTAATGTTGGACAGGTGTCCAAGGGCATTATCCCGCTTATACCATGGTCACTTGCCATAGAAAATAAATTAATACCATTCATTTATAGGAGAATTATTTGTTTAGCAACACGGCGGATGCGCTCACAGAAGGATCGCAAAAAGAGAATTTGTGTGACCGGTTGCCATGGTTATCTCTGTGCGGTTAATTAGCGATTTTGTCAGCTTACTGTTACATTAAACTGTATCGCACATCCTGAAATAGTGCGATATGCTAGTATCTCGATATGCTACTATCTCCGTTAAACTGAAATCACAAAAAGCAGTTATATTCTAGTATAGACCCTATAGAATCTGCTGTATAAAGGCTGGGACGAATTTCAAATTATAAATATGTACACTTTAGGTTGAAAGTATAGATCGTCGTGTAACCCAGTTGGGATTCGGGTTCTGGTTATTGAAAAGAATAAACAATATTATATAAGAGGTCATAATTTTTCATGATGTTTTGTCGATGTTGGTCTAATGTTGCACACTTTGTTGTATCCTTTGCTTAATTTAACTGTAATATGACCATCCATGATGAGTTTTTTTTGCGGGAAGAGACTTGCTGAAAAAAGGAGTGGGGAGAGAAAAAAAGACGTTCGTTGGGAAGAGCACATGTTTTACTCGGGGAGTGAAGTATTGTTGGATGACATATCGCAACTCAAGATTGAAGACAAAGTTCAACACAAACTTTGTAAACTTGAAAGCTCCACCCAACCAGTTCGCATAGGACCCGGTCAGTTACTTGACCGTGGCCTGCTAACTAACGCAGCTAGCGACGCTACTGCCCCGGGGTTTCGAGGGACCACCGCAGGAGATAGCGGGTGTGACCACGCGGGTTGGCTGACCGAGCTCGGGCGAAGGAAATCACGCGACAAGCAGTGAGGAGCGCCCGTGTCCTTTCCACGGACTTCTACGAAATTCCTCAGGGCTTTCACGGACTTTCCCAGTACTTTCCGCGTTTCACCTGGACGTGTGAGTAGCCGACCGAGTTCTCTTGGCTCGGAGGAGCGAGCAGAACTATTCATCAACAGGCCTGCAACGGGGTTTTCTTTTGTAAAGGATTGTTTTATTTTGTTTATTTTATGTGCCGGCTTAGTTAGTAATGTTAATTACTTGTAGCCTGTATGGTAATAGGATGTGCGATATGGGATCTGTGACATCCACTTATGTTGTTCTCAAATAAGTAAACGTTTTAACTACTTACTTTTTTGTTGGCATTACTAAATACGTGTAGTGTGGATATTGTGTGTGTTTAGTGGTCAATATTGAATAAGGGTGCTGGTGTTAAATGGTTAGTATAATATAGGAAATCAAAACTAATAAGTTAGAAGAACCTAGGGGCCTGCCCTCTTTATTATAGGGGTAAAAGGGCTACAGTCGCAATACACATTGAAACGAATGGCGCGGTGATTGTTCTTCAAAACGAGAGCTGGTAAATTGTGAAAAATTAATTAAACTGTATCAGACAACGCGGTTATATGCTATAGACCCTAGAGTATCTGTGATATAAAGGCTGGGACGAATTTCAAATTATAAATATGTACACTTTATGTTGAAAGTACAGTGGGGCAAAAAAGTATTTAGTCAGCCACCAATTGTGCAAGTTCTCCCACTTAAAAAGATGAGAGAGGACTGTAATTTTGATCATAGGTAAACCTCAGCTATGAGAGACAAAATGAAAAAAAATCCAGAAAATCACATCGTCTGATTTTTTAAGAATTTATTTGCAAATTATGGTGGAAAATAAGTATTTGGTCACCTACAAACCAGCAAGATTTCTGGCTGTCACAGACCTGTAACTTCTTCTTTAATGGCCGGCTCAGACTACACGATTCTCAGACATCCCTCCACGATTTAACATGTCACACTATACGATCCCAGAGCCAGGAAATCGGGCGTTGTCTCGTCGGAAGACTGGCCACACTACACGATTCTAGGGTGCGATGCTCTTTACTTTGTATCATTCACGTTTACAAGATATTTAGAAAATCAAAGGTTTAGAACTGACATAAATGTTTTTTTACATTTTTTGTCATAAAGGTTCCAAGTTTTTATATCTGCTCAATGCAGCAACTCAGTAGTTGCGCTGCGATCGTAACATGATGTAAATATACTGCCGCATTTCAACCAAAGTTGTCTCCATTATGTTGTTTCATTTTCTCTCGTTTTCTTCATTAGCATTCTTCTTCTTGCTATTGATCGCATTCATTTTTTGTAGTAGTTATGCGTTTCCATCAGCTGTTTAGATGCGCATCTAGATGATCGCATCGGAAAATGATGATGGAATAGCCGTGATTCGCATTAAAATATCCCCTGATCGCACAAAATGAAATACGCTCGCTATGGCCGGGTTTTGGTTGATTCGAATGGGATGGAAACATCCCATCCCATTTCCATCCAACACTTTGGATGGAAACATGGCTACTGTGTACTCAGCGTAGTGCAGTGAAGTCAGTTGGTAGACACTGAGCTCCAGCTGTTCGTAGGGTTCCCTCACGCAACTGGGGGCGTGGTTCCCTCATGATGGCCACGTCATGCGATTCCCCAAAAAATTCTGACATGCCAAACTTTTCGTCGTGGGGCTTTTGAACGTCGCAGACGAAAACATTGCAGATCGCAAGCATGTCACATTACAAGACCTCGTCTCGTCGCCGACCTGTCAAAATCGTGTACGATTCGCAAATTTGTCTGCGACGAAAGAATCGGGGCAAAATCGGGCTGAAATCGTGTAGTCTGAGCCGGCCAAAAGAGGCTCCTCTGTCCTCCACTCGTTACCTATATTAATGGCACCTGTTTGAACTCCTTATCAGTATAAAAGACACCTGTCCACAACCTCAAACAGTCACACTCCAAACTCCACTATGGCCAAGACCAAAGAGCTGTCAAAGGACACCAGAAACACTGGGAAGTCTGAATCTGCAATAGGTAAGTAGCTTGGTGTGAAGAAATCAACTGTGGGAGCAATTATTAGGAAATGGAAGACATACAAGACCACTGATAATCTCCCTTGATCTGGGGCTCCACGCAAGATCTCACCCTGTGGGGTCAAAATGATCACAAGAACGGTGAACAAAAATCTTAGAACCACACAGGGGGACCTAGTGAATGACCTCCAGAGAGCTGGGACCAAAGTAACAAAGGCTACCATCACGACTAACTAGGGCTGGGCGACAACTCGATTACGATTATTATCACGATAAAACGCATGAGACATAAATGCTCGATATATGTATACAACAAAAAGTTTAAAAAATAAAATAAATAAATATATTAGGAGAAATAAACACATTAGTCAGATCGCAGTTTTGTGGTTAATGTCTAAGTACACGCCCATTTCCTGGTGCGCGTTTGAGCCCGTTCCAGCACCGCGTAAGGAAAGACGAGAGGAGAGGAGCGTTTTGCGACAGAATAAAAATGAGTGGAACAACGGAGGGTGAAGTAGTCGATAAAAAAGGATACAAGACGTCCATAATATGGAAGTGGTTTGGTTATCTCAAAACTGATGAAGCACAGGATAAGACTGTCCGTAAATTATGCCGTCGGTCGGTGCCAGCACGATTGGGAAACAACTAATTTATTTTAACATCTGAAAACATACCATCCCAGCGACTACAAGTATGAAAGTATGAAAATGCGCGCAACAACAAGTGTTGCTCGCCGTCCTACCGCAGCCGTCAGCAGCGCGAGCGGGGCTGTTCCAAAACAGCAACAACAATGTAAAAATATGACCTCCTTTATGTTTTTGTCTCGTCCGTGCTGTCTTATATGTGAACACTTATTGTCATGTCCCTCACCTAATGTTATGTCCTTCACCTGTCAAAACAAATTTATATATATATATTTTATATTATATATCGTGATTAATATCGATATCGATCAATTACGAAAAAATAATCGTGATAATATTTTTTGCCATATCGCCCAGCCCTACTACTAACACACTACGCCGCCAGGGACTCAAATCCTGCAGTGCCAGACGTGTCCCCCTGCTAAAGCCAGTGCATGTCCGGGCCCGTTTGAAGTTTGCTAGAGAGCATTTGGATGATCCAGAACAGGATTGGGAGAATGTCATATGGTCAGATGAAACCAAAATAGAACTTTTTGGTAAAAACTCAACTCGTCGTGTTTGGAGGAGAAAGAATGCTGAGTTGCATCCAAAGAACACCATACCTACAGTGAAGCATGGGGATGGAAACATCATGCTTTGGGGCTGTTTTTCTGCCAAGGGAGGACGTCTGATCCGTGTGACGAAAAAAGAATGAATGGGGCCATGTATCGTGAGATTTTTAATGGAGACCTCCTTCCATCAGCAAGGGCACTGAAGATGAAACGTGGCTGGGTCTTTCAGCATGATAATGACCCCAAACACACCGCCCGGGCAACGAAGGAGTGGCTTCGTAAGAAGCATTTCAAGGTCCTGGAGTGGCCTAGCCAGTCTCCAGATCTCAACCCCATAGAAAATCTTTGGAGGGAGTTGAAAGTCTGTGTTGCCCAGCGAAGGCCCCAAAACATCACTGCTCTAGAGGAGATCTGCATGGAGGAATGGGCCAAAATACCAGCAGCAGTGTGTGAAAACCTTGTAAAGACTTACAGAAAACGTTTGACCTGTGTCATTGCCAACAAAGGGTATATAACAAAGTATTGAGAAACTTTTGTTATTGACCAAATACTTATTTTCCACCATAATTTGCAAATAAATTCATTAAAAATCCTACAATGTGATTTTCTGGATTTTTTTTTCTCATTTTGTCTGTCATAGTTGACGTGTACCTATGATGAAAATTACAGGCCTCTCTCATCTTTTTAAGTGGGAGAACTTGCACAATTGGTGGCTGACTAAATACTTTTTTGCCCCAATGTATAGACCGTCGTAATTCAGCCTTTATACCACAGATACTATAGGGTCTATAACCGCGTTTTCGGATTACAGTTTAATGCATTTTTCACCATTTACCAGCTCTGGTTTTGAAGGCTGAACAGACAATTTGACTGGAACTACTTACTTAGCAGGTAGTTCTTTTTTTTCCCGTTTAAGATACTGTGATTTCTTGCCGGCGATCCATGGTTGCTTTGTGAATGTCGGCACACACATCGATAATAGAATTATTCGTTCATACCAACCCACCGATATTCAACACATGAAAAATTTTGAGTTATTCACATCCCTAGTGTGCAGACATGTCCAGGCGGATTAAAGATTCAGGACATCACTAAGGGATGGGGATCGAAACCCGGCTCTAACAAGGACCCCGTTCCATTTTTCTCAACCCGAAAATCAAGAATAACGTTGGTGCTTATCGATATCAATATCGAGTCTCGTTGTTTTTTTCCTCCGCTAGTGTCCTGTAAAATTATTGTGTGTCCCTTGAGGCGCGTGACTCGCCGTCACGGCATTTAAATAAATCAATCCATCATGCAGCATGTTCCACTTACTTTGAATGAATCTTGTAAGCCAAACAGTGTTAAAAGTATAACATAGTAAGTCGCAGTTAACCCTGGCTCACGTCCACGAGATGAGCTGACACGCGAAAAGGCACATTGGGCTTCCTATTTACCAGCTCAAAGATAAAGCGGAAGTGAGATCAACTATGTGCAAAATCTATCTGGTTAGGGGAACACAACTTCAATGGCCAAGCACATTCAGCATCACGCATCAAATAAGGCAAATGCTCTAACTTCGACCTGTCTCGGGTTGAAAAGACCTCCGTGGCGGCGGCAGTCTGCCGCCGCACGACAGCCCGGGCGCGTCTTCATCATCCACTCGAAGTACCAGCGGTAAGCGCACACAAAGACTTTGTAGCTTGTCAGTCATTACACCACCACACAACACGACATTTACTCAACAAGACACAATCAGCTAGTTACTGAACAATAAAAATAAGTTCCCAGACTGCTGCTATGATGCGTTCAGGTTGGCTCAGTAAAACACTAACCAGTTAGCCGTCAAGGACATGTAATTATGTAAAAAAGAGGGAAAAAATTGAAAAAGTTTTTTTTTTTTTTTTGGTGAAGAACATGAAAAGTAATATAAAAGTTTGTATAGTGGACCTCCTAAAAGTCCCCATTTAAGAATTATAAAATTAAATAAAACACTAATGGCAATGCCATAATTATTAAAAAAAATGTTATGATTTTTTTCTTTTAAAAAAAAAAAATGTAATTTATTTTTTTTTTTTTTTTTTTCCCTCCAATAATTTTTTTCCCCCCCTCCACTTTTGTTTTAAGACAAAAAAAAGCCAATACCCAAGTTTTTTCTGTTTAAAAACCAGTATTGTTTTTTTTTTGCCCGTCGTCCCTTTTCCCAACCAAAAATTTAAAATATAAAAAGTAAAAAATCCGAAATGGCAAAATCCCCGACTAAAGGTTTTTGGCAAAAGGCGTTTTTTTGTGGCCGTCCTCACAACAGAAATTTTTTAAGGGAAAAAGATTTATTCATTGCCTCCACTTTTTTTTGGGTGAAACTTTTGGAAAAGAACAACAATCCCTGAAATGTAGGTATCAAGTAAAAAAAAACACCTTGGTAAAAAAACCAAGCAGTCCCCAATGAGTCCAGCCCCCCCGTGCCTGTACCCTCCCAGTACGTGTACATGACAAAACGCTTCATCCCCGAATCCAGACTTTCTGTCAACACAACAATCCCACAGTGATACTTAATGGATAGATCATCTAATCGAAATGCCATCAAATATCGCAAAGTTGGCATTGAGAAAAAAATCAAGTCAAATACAATTAGGAAGTTCATTCGGTTACCAAGCTGGATGTGCAGACGCAACTAATTGATACAAAATTGATTATCAGAAAGGCTAAGAGGAACCCACTGTTGTTGACCTTATACACGGTTGTCAACAATGTACTACGAATTGTATACCAATAGGAAATTGATGATCATTAACAGCTGTGGTGCATGACGGTTAGCACCCAATCTTCCTTTAGACTGTCCTGAAAGTTCAAGAAACCACCTTGTCCTGTGCAATCTTTCCCCAAGTGCTCGAATATCCACACGAGGCATCATAATATCACTGAGTGTGTTAAGAAAAACGTGACCAGAACAAGATACTCAATTGTTGTTAGAGTTAATTGAACACAATAGAATAGCTTGAATAGGGACAATGTTAGACTGTAAATGTACATAGCGCGATATTCCCAACAGGTGGCAATGAACATCTAACCACCACCCAATGCGGATACACTTGAAAATCTGTTTGAAACATTTGTGTAAGATATTATATAAAGCTTGCCATATAAAAATTGTGTTTGCACCTAAAAATACTTTCTGGATAGGACAAATCTAAAAAGCATTTGGACCGTACCGCTTAAAGAATACATTACAAATATCATGGCACCATCCGCCCTCAAAATTATTTGATAAGTAGACAAGAAATCATTCAGTAGTTCAGTATTGAGTTTTATCTAAGGGCTCAGTACAATTTTTAAAAAAGCATACCTACAGAAACATCCCAACAGATCGGTAGGGAATTAAATACCCCAGTGACCTTGATCAAGACCGTTTGAGCTACTAAACCCAATCGCAATCATTAATCGCTTGAAACAACATAGAGCTTCAGCTGTTTGAAAATCTGTTTGAAATCTAATTTTGCAAAGATACAGAACCTGTCACCAGTGCCCTCTCCACATAAACAAGCAATCACAACTGCCTTGATTCGCAGTATGTTCCATGCTCATCAAACCAACCCACCCCGTCTTCAAGACATGTAGGTTCTCCTTGTAGCTGCAGGAAAGAATACACCAGAATCATGCAGGCAGAAAACACAGACAGTGAAAGAGAAAGTTCCACTTCCTATACAGTTCTTTTTTTTGATTCAATTAACTGTTGCAACTCCCTAAATGTAGCCAGAACAAAGCCAGTTAATAACAACTCATTATATACCCGATTCTGGGTAGAAAAGTCTATGGCTGTCACATGACAACAACAAAATAACAAACGTAAGTAGTTCGAGACACACAGAACTGCCGCATAGTAGTGGTCGAATAACTAGAACCAAACCACCCGTGTCAATTCCTCCATTAATCAACAACATATCATCACCTACACATAACCATAGTAATTGTCGGAACCATAACACATCAATAAAGCTAAACGGAACATAAAACACGAGAGAGATTAAAACACAACACACACACACTGACACAGACACACACACACACACACACACACACACACTGGACACACACACACTGGACACACACACACACACACAATGATTAATGTAATGTGAACTGGGCCGGCTGTCAATCGTATAAAGCCCATTGACTTGCCGTGAAAAACATGCTACACGCATGCCACTTCAGTAATGGCTAGAACCAAACATCAAATCTAGAAAATTAATAATGACGAGTATCGTCAATGAATGAAATCTTCTTATTTAAAAAAAAAAAGAATAAACCCCGCAAACCATTGTGAAAATGTTGATTACAAACAGCTGAAATACCATTCCAAAAATAGGAGGATCCGCTAACAATGCATCTATGCATACGCACACGCACTCTCTGCAACGCCAGAAGTTCCCCTTGCAAGTTTGCAGCCATACTAGGTGATAGCAAGAACCGCCTAAGCTAAACATTAAGCCAAGGCTTCTTCTTTGGCATTTACTATAAATGCTCTGACAACACAGAACCTGTAGTCATTGTCCACACAATCAAAGTAACGAGGTCCAAATGTGATGTTGAATGCCACATACCCACACCTTATACTTTACAAAAACCAAAGTTTCAACCGGCGTCCACACAAAAAAAAAATTGATAAATAAAATCCTCCCCAACTTACAGTCTACCACTACGCTATCCTAGGAAAACATCAGAGTCAGCGGAGGTTCGGTATGCGGTGCCCTATACCGATTGGTCAGAGAAATACAACAAACCTACGAAGAAATACCTAATACTTCCATTGTTTGACAAACAAAAAACCAACTAGACTATTAACCTTTAGAACAGGATAATTGACCACAAGAACCCTCCCTTGCAATGGTTACGTCTTACCTACGGCATCCCTTAGACATACTTTTATTCGCGACCGTATCACATAATGGTTTGTAAAAACATACAATTTAAAACCCATGATATCCTAAAAATCAAAGGTAAAATGCACCCCCATTTTATCCTTTTATAATCCAAGAAGTTCAGTTTTTTACTGTAACTTCAACAATGCTTTTTTTTGGTAAACCACTTCCCGCCCCACAAATTCACCCAAGGTTAACGTAGTGGGTAAAATACGTGGCCCGGAACTGCAATCAGAAATCGTTGAACCAGGCCCCCCGAATCAATTTTTTTTTTTGGAACTAAATACAACCCTTTCCACGTGCGTGCCCCCTCCCAATAAAAAAACCCGTTTTGCCACTTTCCCCTTCGAAACCCTCGTAATTAAATCCAATTCAACACGCTTCACTTCATAACTTTTTTATTCGACACA
>OLKM01002627.1:49684-61020 GCA_900291075.1 Melanogrammus aeglefinus | reverse complement strand
AGGTCCTTGTCTAACGGTAGGCTAACGTGCTAATGTCAGACATTTCGGCTGACATAGGGACGCCTCGGCAAATCAACAACATTTTGGCTGGTTGCAATAACGGTGATTACCGGATAGTACAAGTCTCTTTCTTTCTCGAGAAGCGCTTGAAAAATCTAAGCGAGAAAACGACGTTAATGTTACCAACCTATATCTTCACATTAAAAGAAAAACCCTTAAAATGAAATAATGGACAAATCAACGGGAGCAAAGGCTACTCTGTATATTGATGTATGAGTTAGCGAATGAGGGTGAGAAGCCCCTCCTTCCCCTTGCTATATTTATTCCGTTCGTCCCAGAGTCGAGATCTATTCTTGAGGTTCCAAATATTTTTCAAAGCAGTTTGTCTTCGATCGAGTTGTTCGTCGTGTTGAAGCAAACTTCTTAGCGCTGGCATTGGTCTCACCATTATTTATACGTTCACTGGAAGGGAAGTCTCATTTTACCGCAGGCTCTCGCCAAGCTCCCCTTCAGCTGAGGCGAGGTTTAGGTATGCTTTCCATGCTTTTCACTGTGGTTTTATGTCCTAAATAATATTCTACGAACATACGTGAAATACACTACCGTATGTATGATACAAACGACATTATAAATCCAAATATATAATTTGTAAAATAAAGATACGTAATATTCAGGATGACAAACAGATGAGAAGCAAAAGCATGCGCTTCAACCCAGTGTGTGATGGGATTAGTCTGCTGGCCAATCATCTCGGCGAGTCCTCCTCTCTGTATTGACCAGGACAGATGGTCAAATTCAGCGATTTTGATTATTAAAATGTTGGGATCATTGTAATTCATATAAATGACATTTAAAGCACAGATCAGTCCGAATACCTATTAATATGGTATTTCTTTTTGATCATTATTGTTTTTTTGCCGTTTCATAAACTGATCTTTGTTTATGATGGAACGAGGCGAATTACGGCGTTGAAACGCACTGTTACGTCGTTAGCAAAAATATAGAAAAAAATTGTTCACAACGGTCCTTCAGTGCGGTGTCCAGCGAGACAACGTTGACAACACTTAAGGAAGCTGCTCTCGTTTTACGGTAAGCAATCTGTATATTATATATCCAATACAATAAGTAATTACCGGTAAATCCTCTAATATTGGCTGTATTCCATTAGCGGCCGGGTTTCTAACATTTGGCCGGTCCTCGCTGTCGGAGGAGGTAAATAATGGCCGGTTCTCTCATACAGGCCGGGGCCTATTATTAGAACCACGTTTTTTCTGGCAGGCCTCAACATTATACTTGTGATAGTAACATTACAAGTAACACAGGGGGGGCGATGTTTTGCTAACGAATCCAAACCATAGCTACGGTAGCCCTGGTCATCACCTCGCGCTTGACTCGAACGTGAGACTTCTGTTTTCAGTCCACCGGTAGGCTAACGTAACGTACGCGGTAAGGTGTCTAAACCTGTAAGTTGCCTTTTGTATGAATCATAGCCTAATTATCACCATGTATGGTTAAGTGTTTACAATGCAACTACCGGATGTTTTGCTACTTTTTTGTTACCAATATTACTACACTGGAATTTAGCCTAATTTACCGGTATTTGTTCTGTATACCGTTATGGTAATCTACTTTTCAATAAATAAACTAGTATTTTTATAGGTTCAAATAGACACAAAATCTCATTTTTATTAATTCTACTGGTAGTCTGTTTTTGCTCGAATAGAAATAGAGGCCTGTCTCTAATTCTGGCCTCCTTTCCATTAATGGCCTGGACCGCGATGCACTTGAGTGAAATAAGGCCCGGGCCTATATAGAGGATTTATGGTATGCAGGTTACCTTGTCAAGTTATTTTTTTTCTTTTGGCTTGCCAACGTAGTTAGCTAGCCAATATTTAAAATGCCTTTTTATACCTTAACTGTTTATAATATGCCTGTTTATTGCAATGTAAAGCACGTTTTAGTTGTTCTAAAGTATGAAAGCCTAGCTAGCAAATTCACCACTCTCCCACTTCAGTTTGTTTTCAGAATGAGAGATTTTAGGAGGAGGATGCCATTACTGTGGCTCAACTAGAGGCAGGAGTAAGGTGCCAAATGTTCCTGGTCTGGCTGAAGCTAGACTCTAAGAGCAATGTGAAGGGAGTAGAATATGTGTTTCCCACTTTCTCTCAATTTTTCAAAAAAATTGACAAACCAGGCCATGCCCGATGCAGCCTCTGCTGCAAAGAGATAAATTATTCTACCAGAGGCTCCCCATGCCTTTTTGGCACACTGTAAAACAGAAAAACTACCCAAAAGGTGGTGGGTATTATGACCACACGCAGCATATTAGTGTCAACAACCTCAGGGCCAGTCACAGCAGGGACCATAATGCCTGGCCCATCACAACAGAGCTCATCAATGCCCGGCCCCATCACAGCAGAGTCCTCAATGCCAGGCCCGAGCAGATGAGGGAAAGAGTGGAAGGTGCCAGTACCACTCTTTGAAAGGGTAGCAAATGCAGAAGTGAGTGTTGGTTAGCCAGTATGTGCTAGTTGTTGTCATAGATCATTACATTAAGCCTAGATAAGGGAGACAAGGAAATCATTTTTAATAAAGAATGTGCTTTGCAAGTGGTATCATATAAAATACTAACATTTTTTTTTTTTTCAGGCACTGGTTTCTTTGAACCCATTGCAGAACATTCCCCCCCTATCTGTAGCTCCTGTCATTGTTGAGCTTGCCCAGACACTGGCTCGGATAAACCAGCTTTGACGGGCATGAAGCTGTCCCGGACTGCTGCCTCATACAAGATGGTCCCAGGGCCTGGGGCACACCTTCTCCGAGAGGCATATGAAGTGCATTCAGATCAACACCATTCTCCATTTCATTTAGATGAGAGCACATCAAAGCTCAAATAAGAAGGTGTTGTCCATTCTTGTTGTGCTACTTTAATCAGGAGCTTAAGCATGTGGTTGTTGAACCACCTTGGCTCCATTGAAGTCCTAAAGGGAACGGCTCAATATTTGGGAACGGCCTTGGTGACCTTTTTTCAATGACCACAACATTCCCTTTGCCAACTCTCATCAGTAGGATGATGGACTCCTGTAATGTCATGCGTGGGAGCCAAGTCTGGGCTGGAGACCAGAATCAGAGGGACGCACTGCCCAAAAACCTCTTGGATGTTGATGGAGATTCTTGCCACCACATCCATAATGCCGCGCCAAACAGTTTGCTGCCCCCCTTCGGCCACCACCTAGAGCAGCTCTTTTCTGACCTACCACACAGACCACCAGTGGGCTTCAGGACCAGTCGGAAATACCTGATTGAGATCTGTGAGTTTATGGGCATTCAGGGAACGAACCCACAACGGTTTGTGGCACATCGTGGCTGTCGGCTTATGATGTGGGGATCAGCACTCGCCGAATGTTGCCGGCTTACAAGGTGCTCTACTATGGATTCCTTAGGCAAAGGCAGACCAGACCCTCTACGAAGAAGTCCTACAGGAGATTTACAAGGACCCATAGTGTTGGTGAGCGGGCAAAGGCCAGGGATCAACTATTTCCACCAGGATCTCTCCAAAAAGGAAATGAACACAGGTTGGTAAGGACAGAAAAGAGAGGGTGGTGAAGAAACTCTGGTTCGAGAGTCTCACACACACTAATCTCCAGCTTACGCGCTTACCTTGTGGCTCGTTGTTCCAATCTCAAGGAGTTATGTGATGGTGGTTTCCAGGGTAGCCAAACCCTTGTCCACAAACTGCATGACAAGCAAGCTTGGAGTGGTCACCAACTTCATGGCATGCTTTGTCAAGGCTGAGCATCTTCACATCACAACCGAAGAAGCTCCTGGAGATGGAGTTCAGGGACAAAATGCTGCCTCTCAGGAGAGTTTTTTATGTCGGACCGGGTGCTGAGAGAACTCAAGGCAGAAAATCAAGTCGTCTCGTATATGTGCTGCAGGTTTCTCGACACAGTGAAGACTGCATACATGTCAACAGCAGCAGCCTACATGCAGAAAAAGCTGCCACTGAACAGCAGGAGCCCTCTACAGGCGACTGTCTGCTCTGGACCCATTTGGTAAGAGGCCACTCAGAGACTGGAATAACTGCTGAATGCGGCTGTCAGGGCCAGGGATGATGGGCCACTTGGTGCCACCGTCAGTGTGACGTGCCACTGGAAGTGGTGAAATTTCAATGTGGATTCTATCTCCTTCCCCTTGTACAGCGACGGATGACAACATGGTGAACTCTGGTGGGACAAAAGTGATGGACACTGGCAGGTACCCAGGCCTAAACCATGTGGTTCGGGGGCTCTCTCCATTTTTCCACGGACCCATGGTAGAATCATCAATTCAGTGCCATGGGAGACATAATTTACCAACAAAGCAGCAAAATGAGCATCGGCGCAACCTACAATGCTATCCAGACAACCAAATATGCCCTCAGGTCCAGGGAGTCAGACGGCCATCCAGAAGTTTAAGAGAGATCGATGTGAAGCTCTCCAGGGTCGATAAGGTCCTCTGCAGGAACATCCACACTGCAGGAACATTGGACAAGGCTTGCAGACAACAGGGCATGTTGGAAAAAAAAGAGAGGCAGGAAGAGTTTGAGTGCCAGGCCATCAACCAGTGGCGAGCAAAAGCAGGAAGACTGCAGTGGAGGAGACAGGCAAGCCAATTGAGGCACATAACGCTCACAAAAGCGGAAAAAGGCACTGGAAGTACTGGTACAGGCAAAAAAGGCAAAAAAGATTTTCGTTGTGTACCTGACATGTTTTATTTTATGTCAAATTCTAATAAACGGAAGTAAAAAACAAAGAAACTGGCTTCATTTCTCCATTCCCTTGTTCGGAAAAGAAATCAAGGACGAGTTAAGGGGTTGTGAAAATTGATAACCATCCGAGCTAAATAGCCGCAACTTATTTGTGTTTTTTACTGGAATAACATTGAAGCATATGCACTATAATATATATATATATTATATATATAATCTATATATAATATATATATTATATATATATATATATATATATATATTCCGCGAGGGGTTTTGGGTCCTTGTCACCTTTTTCATTCCTGATGAGTTTGCCACCCTGTCGTTGAAACATGCTAGGGAGACATATAACACTAACTATCAAACTAAAGATCAGACACATTCACTGACTGAAGATTATGCAAGTAAAAAGTACAATTTCTTCGCTAGAAATGTTTTTTAGAAACCCGTTTAATGGTGAATCTGTTATATATATTGCAATATACGTAACCATTTCCCCCAAATGCTGGGAGAAACGTATCAACCCCTGTTGGTGCTATTCCTCCATTAATTTTAGATGGGCGGAAAGAAACGTGTATAGCATTTGTGGTTTGTGGCATAAACATAACTAGGGCACACTGTACTATCTGCGCACACCCTTTCTTGAAGGCTCTCTTCTCGCTCTCTCTCTTTGTCCCTCCTCTCTCTCTCTTTCTCTCTCGTATCGTTTTGTGGAGCACGTTAATTGTCTGAGAACACTCCCATTCAGAATGCATTGGTTTACATTTCGTTCTTTGGAGCATGGTTATTTTGATTTATTCTCAGCTTTTGAGGAGGTGCTTCAAAGATGCAAATTTTTCTGCAATAATCCAAAACCCAACTGAAAAACCCGTTGGCTTTTTGTCAAGAGAACCCAGGGCGACGCTCACTTCCGGGTTGGCCGACCTACGTCATCCCTCCACCACTCTACTGTAAAAACACATGTTCAAGTTGAATGATAATAATAATAATAATAATAATAATAATAATAATAATAATAATAATAATAATAATAACGTGACAGTGTCACGAATTTTCGTGAGACCGGGTTGAGCCATAGGGTCCCCCGTTAAGGTACGGCCACACCAAAAGCGTTACCCGCGTATCACGCGTATAAAATCGGCAATTTTTCCATAGGGAACCATTGGTTTACGCGCGTATGAGACGCGTACACGCGTTACACGCGTATAAGCAACATTTTACTCGCGTTAGGCGCGTATGAGCGGTATGCGCGTATATTACTACGCGCGTACGAGGAGTTCAAAATATTTAACTTTTTACGCTCATACGCGCCGCAATAGCCAATCAGCGTTGAGCTGACAGGAACAAGAAAGAGAGGGCGTGGGTCGACGTGGCCGAGGAAACTGGCTGTCCTGGTAAGATCAGTGAATAATGTGTGTGTGTATTTTGCTTGGCTTCAGCTATCGGTTATGTTCTACTATGAAAAAAGACGACGGCGTTTGCGTTTGCGACGGTCCTCGGACTCCTCGGACTCCCACAGCAAATAAAGCGCAGCGATGTTGGCGATGCCAGTCATGTTTCAGCAAAAGAAAAATGGCGGGGGGGGGGGAGTTTTGGGCAGTGTCTCATCTACGCGCGTTACGCGCGTATCTGACCATTTTTGACACAAAATGGTCAAGCAACATTTTAGCTTCGTTACACGCGTACATGGTACGCGAGGTACGCGCTTGGTGTGTTCGCGGCTTTAGCCAATGGGATGAATGCTCATAGCGTCATATATTGCCGTGGAGGGATTACATTGTAATGACTGTAAAACTCCCTGCGACGAAAAAAGAAGCGCAAGGTCCTCCGTTAGCCAATGGGATGAATGCTCATAGCGTCTCTATGTGCAGCCATCGGGTCCCCGTTACGCCAATGAGATGAAATGCTCATAGCGTCATATATTTGCCGTGGAGGGATTACATTGAAACGAGTGGAAAACCCCATGCGTCGAAAAAAAAAAGCGCAAGGGTACCCTTTCGCGTCAGAAATCGAAGCCGAAGTCACTGACCGTTCGTCAAAAATCGACGCTCTCGGAGTGAGAATGTGTTGCCCAACACCTCCGTGCCAGCACTGCAGCCGCCAATCAGTCACGTCACATGATGTGTGATGAGCCTTGGCGTGAGACCCCTGGACTGCCTGCAGTGAAAGAGCCGCAGCCCCCACCAGCTCCTCCAGAACACCACTCTTCATCACGTGTGGTAGCATCAAGCTTTCCACAAACCCGACCAGGTGAACTGTACACCACCAGACGAGGCAGAGTTGTAAAACCCCCTGATAAACTGAACTTGTAGTTTGATGGACTAACTGTGCATTCGTTAGTATCTCAGAGACAGGTGTGGTTAAGACACCTGAAGGAAGTGATGTGCTAGTAACCTCTCCTTCCTAGTTAAATGTTTGAGTTCTCTTGTTGTTTAATTATGTTAAGGAGTCAGAGACATTAGACATTGCCAGTGTGAGCAGAGTTTGTTTATTATAATATATGAGTGAGGAAAGGAAATCAGTTTATTATCATTCTGTAGGCAGAAGAGAATCAAAAAGCAATTCACTGTTACATTTGTTAACACTAGTAAAACAGTTGTTACTGTATATAGTAGCTTACACATAACACAGCAACAGTTTTCTTTTGCTGAGGAAAGGAGATGTAATGTATTGTTTTGGAGTTCGCATTTGCCTTTAGGCTTCCGTAGCTGCCTACCTGTGTGTCCCTCGCTGTACCCTGTACTGCTGTGTGTGTACGCGCACCGAGCTGCAGTAAAGTCACGTCCTGAGTAACGCCAGCCTCTTTATTGTGTCTTCGCACAATGTACACAAAGTGAGTACATAACAGCCGTGGCACACTGTTCTGGCGAGCTGCTGGTCGATGTCGTCGTCGCCGTGGCACGCTGTTCTGGCGAGCTGGTGAAGACGGCAAAGCAAAGCCGGGGATCCACGCGAGTCGTACCAGACAATGCACTCAGGGCGGCCGAGCAGGCTACTTGCTGGCAAAGTCGTTGGAAACTCTTCTTGCTGAGTCGAGCTGACTAGCTTTCCGTTGTCTCCTCGTTGAGAACCCTAACCGAGTTCTCTTCTGTAGTTGCACATAACTCACAAGCTACTTGCTGTAAAATGTCCATAAGACTCACTGTCCGTGCAGTCCAAAAGCACATTTACCGCTATAAGCCTAAACTTCAGTTATTACCACTGTATGAGCCATATTAAATGTGCTTTATTTTCGTGTAATTTTACCCCGTGCCACTAGGGGGCTGTGTGGTTCAGTTGACCTAGGGTCAGCAGAGTGAGGCATTTAACCTGATTGAACCTGATCACAGGTGTTGTTGATGGGGAAGCAAACAGTTTTTCGACTGTGCCCGTGTGCCCGTGTCCCCGTGTGTTAATGTATCTTACTTTGGTGAGGAATTCGGTTTTATTGTTTTGTTACATGTATTTTGAGTTAGAATTATTGCGGCTGTGTGTTATTGGAAGGAAAATAAACCAGCAAAATAAACTGAACTCTCTTTGTTTTTGCGGTAATTGGAGCGCGCTGGGCGCACGTCGGAAACTATAACAGAATCAACAACCAGTACTACTAAGTTTAGGGCTTAGTCAGTACAACCACTTATTACAACTATCACTCACACGCCATTTTTACTCCTCGCTCCACTGACAGCATTTCTTCTAGCATCCAGGTCTGTTTCGGTATCATAGGGATCTGAATCTGTCACAGCTTTGTCTTCTCTGTCGGCCTCTAGCTCTTCAGCTGACTTGACAGGATTTGGCGCTGTGGCGTCTTCGCATTCTGAGCTTACAGAGACTCGATCTGACACTCTCCTCTTCAGTAGGCTTTCCAGATACTCCCGGTAGGGCCTACGAGACTGGCCCACTCTATATCAGACGAGGAATCTGTAATCTCTGGGACTTCTTCTCTTTGACTCATGTTCTGTTGTCTTTGACTTGTACGGGTTAAACGGGTTCTTGGTCTCACAGGGGTTTCTTCACATGCCTGATCGACTGGGATCCTGACAGACTGCCCAATAGGTAAGATGTGTTCACGATGGATGGTCCTTCACCGCCTTGGCCTCCCCTCAGGTTTTACACGGAATACAGGTCAATTCTGCATCTTTCCTATAACTACTTGGGGTATGGAACTCCAATGGCTTTCAAGCTTGTGTTTCCCTTTGAGTCCTAGATTATTCGGAAGAACACGGTTTCCCTCCTGTATGTTCTGATAGCTGACCTTCTGATCATAGCCTCTCTTGTTTCTCAAGTGAGTCTTGTCTGCAGCTTGACTAGCAAGTTGGTATGCTCTTTGCAGGTCACGCTTCAGGCTTTCCACATATTGGTAATGGTTTCTCCCCTGAGTTCCATCTTTGGAGGTTTCAAAGCACAGGTCGACAGATAGTCTAGCTTCCCTACCGTACATTAAGTAATAAGGAGAGTTTCCCGTCGCATCACTTTTTGTGCTGTTGTAAGCATGCACTAATGAAGGTACATGCTGGCTCCAGGACCTCTTCTTCTCTTGGCCTAACGTACCAAGCATAGAGAGCAGAGTACGGTTGAAACGCTCTGGCTGGGGATCCCCTTGAGAATGATACGGAGTCATTCGTGATTTCCATATGCCCAAAGTTGTTAGCAGCTCTCTTATCAGTTGCGACTCAAAATCTCTTCCCTGGTCGGAACGAATCCTAACAGGCAAGCCATAGTGGACAAAATACTTCTCAACAAGGATCTTGGCTACTGTCAGAGCTTTCTGATTCTTCGCAGGAAAGGCTTGAGCATATCTGGTATAGTGATCGGTCACTACCAAGACGTTACTAATGCCTCTGGAATTTGATTCTATTGACAAAAAGTCAATACACACCAGGTCCATAGGACCACTGCTGGTGATCTGAAAATTAGCCATTTTGGGCCAGTAGAATCTTGCTCTTAGGAGTTCAGTGACCCTTTCCACTCTTAAGTGGCCCATTTCGTCATGAAGAGAATGCAACACTACTTCTCTGAACTCAGCAGGTAGCACAAGCTGTAGTACCTCCTCTGCAGCTTTCTTGCTTGCTCGGTATAGAAGTCCATCTCTCATCACAAGTTTGCCAACTTCCCTCTTCATCAGAAGCATCTCTTGGTGTAGATCTTTGTTGCTTGGCCAGACTCCCTGTTTCACTGCCTCAACCACATGTCGGATCACACTATCCCTCTTCTGGGCAGCCATCAAGTCAGATTTTGACAGTTGCTCCAGTGAGTTCAGGTGTATCTGAGATGGAAAGGCATACACATCGGGAATACAGGCTGGTGAAGCTCCTAATTGTTCAACATATCTGGGGGAAGTATACAAGGATTCCTCGACTTGTATCCGCCGAAATATGGACTTCACCACATTGGAGACATGCTATCCCACTCTCAAGGGGACAAATGAATGCAGTTTTTTTTTTGTCCTCCTCTGCCATGGCAATCTGGTAGTAGCCGCTGCGTAGATCGAGGACAGAAAACCATTTGCTCCCAGTCAAGCAGTCTAATGCATCATCTATGCGAGGAGTTGTGTACTGGTCTGGAATCGTAGGGCTGTTGAGGGTCCTATAGTCAATGCACATTCTGACATGCCCGGTTTTCTTTCTGGCTATCACAATTGGCGATGCATACTGGCTACGTGACTCCTTAATTATGCCATTCTTCAACAACTCATGCAAGTGCTTACGGACATCGTCAATATCTGCTGCAGCTAGGCGTCTTGAACGTTCTCTGAACGGCTTTGGTTCTGTCATCCTGATATGATGTTCAACATCCTTTGCCAGGCCAACATCCCACTCATGAAATGAGAATACTCTAGCTCGCTCACATAGTTTTTGACGGAGTCGCTCTTTCCATTGACGTGGTATGGGCGAGTCGCCAAACTGGATCAGTTGAGGGTCTAACTCTGTTGGAACAGTCACGGCCCCAGTTTTAACTTTCAGAGATGGAACGACTGAATCAGCATGGCTTAGCTGTCCTAAGACGGTTCCAACTGGGATGACTGTGTCCTTCAGAGACTCATTCTGGATAAGAAACGTGAGGTGATCTTCATCCACTGCGGTACTCGGCATGACCATAGGCTGCAGCAGTACTCCAGATGGTAATGGAACAGTGGGTGAGGCTTCGACCATCAGCAGGTCTTGATTCAGAGGCTTCGTCAACTCTACTTCACAGATGGCACAACATTCACCACCCGGAGGTAAGGTAAGTGAGCCTGGGCCCATCCACTTCACATATCCCACTTCATCCTCTTCACCCCCAGTGGTTGGCTGGACTGTGTGCACGATGGATTTATTTGCTTTTATGCCAAGTGTATGAGTAATGTCCACTCCTGTGGTGTCTTTACAGAGTCTAGACAGTCTCTGGAACAGGTTATCATCAGTTCCTAGGATCACAGAGGTCTTCTCAGAACTTTGATAACTTGGGCATATCAGGGCCAGGACCTAAAGTGTCTCCTTCAAGCCTGTGACCTTCGCAGGAAACTCTATCTCCACTACGACAAATCCGAGGTAGGGATAACTGGTGTCGCTTAGCCCCTATATCGCCAATCCTGACACTGGCTGGATTGGTACATCAGGTAAGTGTC
>OLKM01002627.1:34016-44389 GCA_900291075.1 Melanogrammus aeglefinus | reverse complement strand
CAGGGGTCAGTACCCCAACGGAGGAGTACTGAAGACGAAGGCAAAATGAGTGCGGCTCAGTCCGGGTCACGCCCACTTTTGGCGGTGGAAACGCAATCCTTATCGCACTTTTGCAAACCGAACTGTACCGCACCCTGCAGTGGAAACGCGGCATATGTATAAGATGTCTATGCATTCTATAATAGGCCCTTTTCACATGACGTCACACAACTTTCGCGTTGGAGCGAAGCAGGGTATCCGTCTTTGCTTCCGCTATCTCACTGAGCGGTGTTTTCAAACTGGACTTCACGCAGTCACTCCTCAAGCTCCCAAAAATTCGTTTGGGAGATGTACACAGGCTGGCAGAAACATTCTCAAAGACTCCAGCCTCCAAAATCGACAAAGGCTACAAGTTCTTTATAGAACAACACCTGTTTGATTATGAAGGTAAGTGTTTTGACTTCTTAGCTCTGACGTTAGCGGGGATGCTAGGTAGGCTAACTAACTAGCTAATTTAACGTAGGTAGGCTACAGGTGTTTTGATCATTTATTAGTTGTCTGTTTCTCGATTAAGTTGCTATGGTAGCTTTATAAATATTAATTACTGTTGCTTTATCCACTATTCTATTTCACAGCTGTTACTGAGTTGTGCCTTGAATATAGTTTAATATTGTTTAGCCTTCATGTGCTATGCCGAGCCTTGTCTCACCTAACATTGTTTTGAAACAGTGTCAAACGCTGTTGACCACTTGGTCACAGTGAGAGCACGCTGTCACAGGTCAATGAAGAAAAACGAGGAGCCTCATTATCTACAGGTTTTTTAAATATGATTTTAGGGCTCAGTTTTAGGGCTCTTTTGTTGTGTTATGCTGCGATTGCAGACTTTGCAGTATCCCACGAAGCTCTACTGTGGGTGTAGTGTTTTTCTCAGTCTCATGTCAGTATTTTAGGAGCCACAATCAATAAAAGAGCTGTGCACATAATTGTTAAGGCCTTTGTTGGATGAGGACAACAAAGACTGAGAAGGACACTGTTGACGAGTGTTTACATGCCCACTAATAATCAGCGTATTATTGTATTTCTGGATTAGCCCATCATTGAAGTGGCCATGTGAATTCAATTCAATTCAATTCAAATAACTTAATGTATCCCAGAGGAGTAGTTTAACAGCACACTGATCATTATTCTGGGCATTTAAGCACTCAATGAAAAAGAAAGTTCTTTAAACCTACTGTTCCATAAGTTTATATTCTGTCATGTTACTGTTTTGATAATTTAGAAATTATGAACTTAACACATGTCTATATTTCCAGTTTACAATTGACTCCAGAGAGGACCCCATGGTACTGGAGTGCATGGCATATTCCTGTGCCGCAGGTAAAGCGCTGTGTAACCACATGGAAGCTAAGATGCGGGAAATTCTTTCTTTTGTTGGACAGCCTGCAGTAGCAGTGTGCCATAGTATGCTGGAAACAAGAAAAACAGGGAGAGGGAAAAAAGATTAATTACATCGACATCAGATTTCTAATAGGTGGACAGCATCGCGTTATCATATTCACTCTGACGTTACAGCTTAAGTTGCTGCTTGTTAGCCATAGATCTATGTTAGCCTGCCGGTTAGCATGCATCTTGACGTTATTTTGCACCCAAGGCAGCTAATTACATAACTGCAACGATCGCTAACGACACCGAGAAAAATGAAGATCACATAACCACCACTTTCTGGAGAACGACGCTGGGTGACGCCATTACACACACATTCATTACATTTTAGATTAACGTTAGCAGGGCTAACCGTTAGCCGTTAGCAGTGTCTTAAATAACTCAATAAACAGCCCATGAAAAAAATATTTCTTCCAGCTGATATCTTGGTTCCAACATGACTGAGCTAACTGGAGTAGTTTCATGTGGTGTCCGACAACGGGAGGGTTTCAACAGCTGACGTCCTGATGTTAGCTTCACTGCTGCTGTTAGCTGTCAGCAGCAGTAAAGCTAACAGCTACGATAGCCATGACGAGTTGCAGAGGCGTGCACACAGAAGTGGTGGTGCAGTAATTCGTTTTGTAGACTTGACAAACATCAGATTAGTCAGGGCGGTTTTGGCAGCCCGGAGCCCCCACATTTGGTGCCTACCGGTGCCTGCACCGGTGGCTAACGCTACCAGTTAGCCGCTCGCTAGGATGCTACTACGGGGTTGAAAACTGACATATATCTATGCTTCCGTTGTGGTGTGACGCAATTGATCATGGGAAAATAAAGTGGCGGATACTACGACAAGTGAAATATTAGTCTCAATCTTACCTTTAGAAAATACACTTAATTTTGTTGAGCGCTGTCTTGTGTTTCCGCAACCAGTGTTGCCAGATCAGATTGACAGTTTCCAGCCCAATCACATCGTAGAACCCGCCCAATCCAATAAAAACCAGCCCAAACCACAAAGTTGCCAGACACTCATGTTAACCCGTAAAATCATAACACATAGACATCCAGAGCTTCATATAGCATCAATTAGCCATACATAAATGATAGATTAACAGGTTTAATGCAACCAACAAGAGCGCAGTAAATCAACCATTGGCTACACAAATTGCAAGGTGAACCTCTGGCATCCTAGCGCCAGGCCCAGATTAGTAATAATAACAGCTGCACGTAAAAAGGTGCACATTTAACCGTGTAGGCCTAATATATTTAATTATTTACATCACAAATGACCCGTATGAGGACTACTTGCAAAACAAACAAACAAAAAATGCACAGAGCGCATCTCCCCAGCCTCTCTTTTTTCCCTCTCTCCTCCCCCCTCCGCCCCTCTCTTTTCCTCTCTCCGCTGCTTTCCGCACAACCTGTGCTGCGCTGCGTCACACGACTGTGGTCGCACAGGCAGACAGCAGCTGATTGGAGATTCCAAACACACACACCACGAAAAAACGAGTTTTAAAATAAACGACAAATGCCATAAGTGGGCTACAGATCAGTCACAGTGCAAATAACATAAGGTGACATAAAAAAAAATCATCTCACCTTTTACGCAGAATCGGCGTCTTAATTTCCATTAACTTGGAACATTGAGAACAAAAAACTTTTTACAGTCACTGGAAGCCAGGTCGGCTGGCTAATACATGGATGAATCAAACTTCGCCAACAACTGTCGGGGAGGTTTGAAAGTGGCGGAGGTCAGTCCGTTTCTGCTCAGGCCAGAGCGCACATCCATGAGGCTGGAGAGGAGCCATAATCCCATGCGATTTCTGGTTTCATCCTTCAGCAGCGTCAGTTGGGAAAAAGCTCTCTCAACGTGGGCATTTGATATTGGCAGAGTGAGCAATTTAATGACACCCAGTGCTAAAATCTTTGAAACACCTGGTTTCCTCCAGCATCTTGAAATGCTTCAACCTCCAGCCAAAAGGCGTCAATGGCCCGATCACTTGAGAAGCCGGCTGATGCGATGTTTCTCCACTGGCTCACCAAGACGTCCACCGAACAAGAGAAAAACTCAGCGGGCAAGTCTTTTACTCCTGGCCTGCCTATTTTTTACATCAACAGCGGTCGGACAAAAAAGCTCCAGTTTGCGGAGAATTTCCATTGATGCAGGAAGACGCATTTGATACTGCACCAGCACTTCTTTCAGAAAATCAAAACAACGCGCGGAAATTCTATCCTTCAGCTCCGGCGCTAATGTCCTGGCATCCAGCTGCTGCTGGAATGAGGAGCCCAGGTCCGCGTCTGGTGTGAGAGAGTAGAGGCTGGATGATTTAAGGTCAAGTTCCCTGAGACGGACTGTCGTTTGTTCATGCGTAAATACGCTGGGCTTCACAATTCTCCTCAATGTTGACATGTACAGTCCCTGTCAAGATCCCTAAAAACACCCAGCGTATCTCCTGTTTCCAGCTGGAAATATTTGTTCACAGTTTTGATTTCCATCAACACGGGCCGGAGGAAGTGCATGTACAGACTGTTTGATTTGTCACTGTAACATTTCATTCAAAAAGTCTGGCTGCCATAGCAAGTGTCCGGCACTTGAAAACCACAAACTGAAGTGTAGCTTGAGGGCATCTTCCTGCTCTAAAATTCTTTCGATACAGTCTGAGATCACCAACCAACGGGGTTGAGCTCGGGGAGATGAATTTCAGGAGGACAGCCACCATCATTATTATGGTCTTGTAGACACTGCTATAAGTCACTCTCTGGCGCTGCTTTGCTGAGTGTGCGTACGAACCAGTTGTAGGTTTCTCTTATCATATAGTCCCAGGTTGCTTGGAAGAGAAAGTTGCATTGCTTTATGAGCCACTATATCCAATAAGTGGCAAACGCAAGCGAATGAGCTGAAAACTAGGCTGTCTGTTTTTGTTTGAGGAGTGTGTGAAAACGGAATGATGATTTTTCCGACCATGACACTTGCCCCGTCTGTTGCGATCCCCACCATATTTTTAATGTCCAGGCCACATTCACTCAGGAAAGAAACAATAGCATCTGATATGCCTTGAGCATCAGCAGTGAGAAGATTAACAAGTCCCCAGGTAAGTACTGACAAAACCTGTTGTGTTTTCTGTGATCGGTACTTCACAACATATGCGGAGGAGCTTGTTTACCGATATATCGGTTGTTTCGTCCAGATAGAGAGAATATGGAGACTCTCCAATATCTGCCTTTAACTCCTCTCTGAAATGTGGTGCCAGAACAGATGTGATAACAGCTGTACACTTTGTTCTGTGCATTCTGAATGCTCCCATCTCCTCTTGGAGTATATCTGACAAGTCCTGAACAGCCTTAATGGAAGTGTGGCAGGCAACGTAGGTTGCAATCCTAAGTTCACGGCGTTTTTTTTGTCATCTTTGACTGTGTTTTGTCCGACCACCAAACCCAACGTACAAGCAAAAGATTTCACACTCGGTGCACAGCGGGACTTGTGTTTTTTTGTGGCGCCATGTTCTTTCAAATCATTAAGCTGAGCTTTTATTTCTGTGTTACAATACTTGCAACGGCTTTAGAGTCCGTCTCCTGTGACAGCCGCGATCCCAGGTCTTAAGTTCAGGGTCTGTCCTCCCATTCTTTCCTGTAGCATTTCTTATATATTTTCCCCACTTCGGCCATGATGCTGCTGCTTAACTAGGTCACCCGCTTTCAATTTGGCGCGGCTTACAGTGCTGAACTGACATTCACGGACCGGTTAAGTTGCCCAAATGAATGCCGATTGAATAGCCCACAACTACCTCAATATATT
The DNA here is from genome assembly GCA_900291075.1 of Melanogrammus aeglefinus. Taxonomy (NCBI): domain Eukaryota; kingdom Metazoa; phylum Chordata; class Actinopteri; order Gadiformes; family Gadidae; genus Melanogrammus; species Melanogrammus aeglefinus. The sequence continues at coordinate 39,192 of OLKM01002627.1, read as the reverse complement.
ATTTATTTAAACTATTTATTTATTTAAGAGAGAGAGAGAGAGATAGAGAGATAGAAAGAGAGAGAGGGTGCTGTTTTTACAATATTAAAAAAAACCGCCAAATTTTATTCACCCGCCCAATGTGTTTTTTCCCCGCCTGACGTAAACAAAAGAAGCCCAATTGGGCGGAAAACCGCCCAATCTGGCAACACTTCCCCAACTTCAGTTGGAAGGTCGCAAACCGGATGTAGCGGTTACCCTGCTTCGCTCGAACACGGAAGTTGTGTGACGTCACTGTGAAAATGGCCTATATGTCCGCTTGGGCTCATTCACAAATGCATTTTTTTCAACAAGGAACTCTCTGTAGCCAATCAGATTCCTCCCTCGTTTTCAGCCAATCACATGAATGCAGTTCCGACCTAGGAGTCCAGCCTCCGAGCCTCCTGGTTCCCTCGGTCAAATGTCTATGGGAATAACATGGGTTTTTCGAATGATCGTACATAACAATCTCTAAGTGGCGAAGATGTAAAAGCTGCGTCACGTTTTGAACTACACATTTTATCTATCTAGTTTCGACTGGGTTTTGGGATTATCGGTTCGGTTAAAGTAGTAAACGCCACCACAATGTAAAAACCCAGTCACTGCAGTACATTTGTGAATCTTTCTCTGTACATTTGTTATTAATGAGACTGTTCTGACCCCATAGTTTTCAGTTGGTCTTTTGATTTACGCTGAGGTAATAGCGCGAGGACGTGCAGGCCATAGACATAATAAAGAGTAGACGCCGCATTGGCTGCTGGGATACGAGAATTTTGGCCGCCATCTTGAACCGGTCATCCTATCCATAGACATGGGCTGTGTCTCAATTCAGGGGTTGCATCCTTCGAAGGGTGCATTCGAAGGGCGATTACGTCACTGCGACGCGTCAAGGCCTGTCCCATTTCGAAGGCTCCTTCAAATGCGGCCGACAAATGCAGCCTTCTTTTTCCCGGATTGAAGGGATACATCGATGTATCCTTCGCGGCCTTACATATCCCAACATTTCATTGCGGTATCCCAACATTCATTCGTCGCGTTGGATTATGGCGACACGAAGAGTTATCTGAAGCGGCAGGGACAAGTTTTACATTTAAATGTAATATTGATAGGTTTTCAAAACTTTCAAGTCACTCGAATAACTAACGATACAAATGTTAAAAATTACAAAACTATTCTAACATTTGGTTTAGGGAGCAAGGAGCATACTGCTCGATATTATAAAGTTGAGGGGGAGAATGAGGCCCGTTTTCCACAGGGCCAAATACTCGGCCAGTGTTGGCATGGGGTAAGGAAACAATAGTTTTTGTTTATTTTATAACATAAGTTAGGATAAGTAGAGGGATGAGTGCTAATTTAACTGTAATCTTTACAAGATGGTCCAAATGTAGATATTACAAAATGGGCTATTGTTAACATGGGCTATAACATGATTGGATAAATGTTTATCTTTTCTCTTGTTTTCTCTCTGTATTAATCATCTCTCTGTGATTAGGACAATTCTGGAGAAAATGGGCTGCAGGGGAAAGTGACTCCCCTGCAGGCAAAGAAAAATGGGACACCTGAAGAGAGAGGTACAAAGTATGTACATCTAATTTTAAATGTAACAATAATTTGTTTTAACCATACAAGTTAATAAAACAAACATTGCTGAAAATTTCTTTTGCTGCCTGTTCTGTTAAACTGCCATGATTGATTTCCTCTGTCGTAGGATTGCCAGTGTCCAAGGTCCCAAGGTCCCTGCTCAGCCTAAAATCTGTCTTTGTCTCTGGCCATTGAAAAGAACGGTCCAGGACAGGAAGCTGTAATATTAATCCTGCAGTACAGGGGTCTGGGCTGGTTTAAGGAAAGAATAGAAGGAAAAACTGTTGAACAACAGCTGGATATTAAGTGTGGGAGAGCTTAGATAGATAAGGCCTAAAATATCTATCGTTATCTACTATCCAAACAGTTATATATCTATTTAGGTTACTAACCTGTTTTAGCTGATTAATGACAAAAACCATTTTTTTATACAAAAGTAAGGTTGAAACTGTTTTTAAATATATATTTATCAGATGTCAAAATGTCAAAGTTCAATGACATTAACGCCATATAAGAACGGGTGTGAACTAACTAACTGACATTAATGTTAACATTACTATTAATATTGATAATAATAACAATAATGAAACATTACTACTGGTTAAAGTAAAGTTACACAGCTTTACCAGTCTTTGTCTTCTCCTTTCTCGGAGACGGAGAAAAATCACCCCGCCGGCTCCGGCGGTGAAACTCTTTCCACCTCCTCCAATTAAAAGATAAAAAAATAAAACAAAAAATTCAAAAATTTTCTGGTTCCAATACTTGTGTTCTGTGTTCTGTGTTTTGTGTTCTGTTGAAAAGAGCGGCCAGGGAGAAAGCTAATGCGAGTTTGTTATTGAACTGTTAACCCGCGAATTCCGGGTTCAGGAGCGGCAAAAAGAGCGGCACGTCATCACGCAAGGTAAAGGGCGGTTAACGCCTTTTACGCAATCTGGAAAATGCTCCGTAGGCTAGACCGTCCCATTCCACAACGCTCGTTCGGCCTTCGATGCAAGCCTTCCGCGGCTTCGAAGGCCACACCTTCGAAGACGCGTCCTTCGAAGGATAGCCAAACCCCTGAAATTGAGACACAGCCATAGGCTGTTTCCAATGTCAAGGAAGCATGCTCAACGAGCGTCCTTTAAAGGACGCTACGTTCATAGAACGCCGACAAGCACGTGTTCCAATGTTGAGACACTCGAAATTGACGCCATTTTTGCGTCCTTCGTTTTGAGAATTCCGAGATTTTTTCAAGGATGCATCGATGCATCCTAGATGAGCCCAAACTACCCCACAATGCCTTGTGCGTTCCACTGCGCGGAATTCTTGAAAATGGCAGAGCAGTACACGTTCAAATGTAAGTGAAGTTATATATTAGTTTTCAGAAATATTTTGTGCCGTATTGCTTTTTATAGATTCATCGTGTTAATGCAAATAATCAAGCTTAAGACTTGTGCCACTTTTCAAACGTTTTTGCAAACCCGAATGATACCGTACGTTGCTGTGTGTATAATATATATAAATATATATATATATATATATATATATATATATATATCATTGCTTTCCATGGTTGCATTCAGAAGTGCACATGTGTTTACAACAGGAAACGCCAGTATTAAAACAGCGGAAGCGGAAAGCGCATCCACACTAGCCAAAGTTGTTCCAAAGTCCGAACCGTCCGAACACTAAGGAGGCACTTCGAGCTACGCACTCTCCATGGACGCGACTAGCAAGGACACGTCTCTACTAGCAGGCTGCAGCTTCACATTGGGAAACAGCCATAATAGAGTAGACACATCAACTTGGCTACTTCCTGGATTTTTCGGCCATGCGTTTGATATCTAGATCATGAAATTATTATTGGCAAACTGAAACGTATGGTTTTCATCATCAGCTTTGTTAATTATTAAAAGTTATTTCTGAGTGACGAGATGGCAAATGGTTTTATTCAATGAAGTGAGTCAGATTAAAACAAGTAAGACATGAGAGTACCCAAGGAATTGCCTTGGACCTCTTTTGGTACTCAATTCTTCACCAATGAATTTCCCTTGGCATTAAAAAAACAGCTCGCAGACAATGTATGCCGATGATACGACAATTATTTAGCTGAAAGAACTATTGATTGGATTAAATAGAAAATTAAAGTGAAGAAATGAAGTTGGTTACTGAGTGGGTTAACTGTAAATGGATATAATTATGAATGTGTCTAAGACAACTAAAGCATGGTTATTGGATCAAACTATTCACTGCGTTGTCAAACCCAGAGCTTAATGTGATGATCAATAACAAATTAATTATAACATGTGAAAGAGGTAAAATTATTAGGAATCATCATAGATCGTACATTATATGGGACATGCATATTAAGAGGATAATAACCAAAATTGGAAATATTCTTTCAAATGATTAGGAGATGCTCTAAATATCTAACAACGACAAATAATCTACAACAAGTCATTCAAGCACTGGTTTCTGTCACAATGATTATTGTACAGTTGTTTGGCTCCAATACCTCCACTAGCCAACATCAGAAACTGCAAGCTTATACCAAAATTAAAGCAGCACGTGTTGCACTTATGTATGGAATAAGGTCGAATATTTGCCAAAATGCATGCCAGTCTTGGTTGGCTGGATGTTAGCCAGATTATCATATCTGTTAATGGTTTTTTTTCTTAAAAATATGAATAACAAACTAAAGATGCCATTACATTTGTATAGAAAAATTATCTTTTAGTTCAACATACATAATTATTCAACGTCGACATGTGCTGGAGGTTATTTTATTTTACCCAGGGCACTCTCTCAAGGTAGTGTTATATCGAGCTATGATAGGAGTGGAATGCACCCTTCCCAATTATGTCATACACACAAAGAAACATGGTTAAGTTGGTAAAATGAAACTAAGAGATTATTATTCTTATCGCAACTTATGTGACCATCAGTAGCCTTATTGTAAATTGGTCTCTGTATCCTTGTTGTGTAGTGAATTCAATGTTAGGAGTCGGGTAACATATGTTATGTGTTTGTCTGGTGTTGTTTGTATTAGTATGTGTTTTCTGAATGTATTTTCTGTATGTATTAAATTGTGGTGGTGGTGTTGAATGTTTGTATTTGTCATTTATTATGATTGAAATGACCCCAGGCAAGAATAGCTGCTGGCGTGGCAAAAGCTCTACCTATCGGGGATCTAAATAAACTAAACTAAACTAAACTGCACTATTTGGACTTTTTTTTATTCTGTTGTGCTAACCCTGTCTTAACCTATAACTTATATCTATATATATCTATCAATTTCTTATATCTGTCAATATATATACATATAAATAAATGTATCCTTATATTGTTTATTCATTTCAACTTATTAAAAAGCTGCAGTAGTACTTTGCTTGCCCTCATATCTATCTATATATCCATATATCCAATTAATCTATATATATATATATATATCAATCTATATATATGGCTATATATATAGACATAAATATATATATATATCTGTGTGTGTATATATATCACTATATCTATATATATTACTATATCTGTCTATTTATTTATTTATATATAAATATATATATATGTGTATATATATATATAT
>OLKM01002627.1:0-34006 GCA_900291075.1 Melanogrammus aeglefinus | reverse complement strand
TTATTATTTTATCTTTGTTATAGGGATTGCACCAGAGACAATGACTGCGCATGTCTAGCCTAACAAAGTGTTAGGATGGTGCAGGCACCTGTACAGGATATGTGGTGAGTTTGAATGAGTTTTATCTCCTCTGTTATACTCTTCTATTTCATTTTTCCTGTCTTTGTTACCCTATCCATTTACTCTCATTACTCTTTCTCTATTTTTGCAGGGCGCTCCATGTCTTTATTGCCCAGTGGAGAAAACTGAAGACGTTTACCTCAACCGGAAGATTGCAATGCTGCATGGTTGACAACTTATGGTTGATTTCTATTTGGCCGTGGACAATTTGCTCTGTCTTTCCTATCCTGCTTGAGATTAGGCAAGACTGTATACACCTGATGACCCCTGCTTCCTGTTCTTACTCTGTTGATGGCTACAGTTTAAATTCCCGGAAATCATGAACTCAATTACAAACAACAATGTCACCTGGAGAGCCTGAAGGTTATTGATTTTATTTTTCGAGGGGTTTCACATAAAGAGTGTTATCTGTCAATATTCACAATTAATGTGATGTGCGTTAATTTCTTCTTCTTTTTTTTAAAGGTAACACGGGAGATCTCAGCTGCTATTGAATCTGAAATAAGACAGCAGTCAGAATCCCAGTTATGGACCCTGGTACGCAAACCCCGACTCACAGCCAGCCGATTCCGTGAGATATGCCATGTTCGTGGGGAGTCTTCTGCCAAAGCCTTGGCTTCTCGCATCCTGAGGGGAACTCCTCAGACTGCTGCCATGAAATGAGGTTTGGACCTGGAGGCGGAGATACTGCGGCAGTATTGAGATTACTGTGATGTCTCTGTGACACCTTCTGGTATAATAATACACCCAGACGCACCTCACCTTGGGGCTAGCCCTGATGCCAAAGTCTTCAACCCGTGCGAAGAACCACCATTTGGCCTGGCAGAGGTCACGACCTGCGATGTGGAAAGTGTTCAACAAGTGAAACACAGTTCAAGGCAAAGCCTACCTACGCAAGACACACAAATACTACTACCAGGTGCAGGGACAACTGGCCATAAGTGGACTTCAGTGGTGTGATTTTGTTACTGATACGCACACTGACATCACCTTAGAACGAATCTTTAGAGATGAGGAGCTTATCCTGTCCATGCGCCAAAAGCTGGATGAGTTCTACTTCAACATCTACATGGATGTCTTCTTATGCAGTAAAACTTAAGAATGAGTCTGTGCTCTATGTGCATGTAGGTATGTATGTGGATGTGTGCTGTGTGTGTGGATGTGTGTGCGTGTGTAGAGCATGCATGCATGCATGCGTACCGAGCATGCATGCATGCATGAGTACCGAGCATACATGCATGCATGCATGCGTACCTAGAATGCATGCATGCATGTGTGTTTATGTGTGCATGTGTAGATACTGTATGTAGATATGTAGAGGTGTGAGCATGCATTATTCCATGTATTCATTTTCCATTTGTGTATGCCAGTTCCTCCTACACCAAAAGTGTTAAAATGGTTACTTTAGATGGTTTTTAAAATGTTTTGTCACCATGTTTTTTCAAACTGTTGAATACTGATCTCATGTTGTTATGAGTGACACTTGTGAATAATGTCACATTATATTAAAGATGTATGTTTATACAAGGACACTGAATCAGTGATTTATAAACTTGTGAACATTGGTCATGTAGTTGCTTAGATCAAACACCTTAGAATCAAAGTACCCATTTACTGAATAATACATTCTTGTTTTTGTGTTTTTACTTTATTGTAGTCATCCCCACCCCACCTACAATTTAAACCAAACAGCATTTCATTTTTTGTACAAACAGCATTTAGCTGTTTGCGGTGTATGCGGTGATGTAGTGGTTACCCTGCTTCGCTCCAACACGGAAGTTGTGTGACGTCACTGTGAAAAGGGCCTATTGGCAGTAGACTTGGCTGTGTGTGTTTGTGAGAGAAGTGATGTAACGTTAAAATAAGTATGATTGTTTATCTGAACTGAAGACCTAACGTAACGTTATAAAAGTCAGTGAATGTTAACATTATGACAATGTTTTCATATCTGTCATTAGTGAAGCTGTAATTTTAACGTTAGCATGAGATTACCAGGTGATGACATTGTATGTGGCTCTGTTTTTGAAGAGGGGGAGGTGGAAGACTGCTTTGGTAGCATATGATTTTCCTGTAGGCATAGGGACCTGAGACTGTTAAAATAATAATAATGATGATAATTATTAATTAATAATAAATTAATTAATAAGTCAATGGTTGTGTGTGTTAGGCTGCTGTTTTTTGTGTCGGGCTGTGTGGGTAACCAATGACTGTAGTAGTTATAAATGCAGACCATTTGATTAGCTGATGCCCTGAGTCACTGTTTTATATGTCACTGTTTTTAGTAAAGGTATAATAAAGAAATAAAGAAGTAAAGAACAGAGTGAAGGAGAGAATGAGAAAAGAGCAGGAGAATAGTGTGGAAAGGCAGAAATAAAGAAGTAAACAACAGAGTGAAGGAGAGAAGAGGAAAAGAGCAGGAGAATAGTGTGGAAAGGCAGAAATAAAGAAGTAAACAACAGAGTGAAGGTCTTCGCACCATGGGCAACCAATATGGTAAGACAGGACCTAGAGCAGGTTGAATTTGTTTCCCTGTCCATTGATTCACCAATCATGGACATTTGAAGCTGCTGCCATTAATGGTCAGGTATTGCAAAGCAAATGATGGCAGCATGTCCATAGAAACAAAATTGTTTAATTTTGTTGAACTTAAAGGAGAAAAGGCAGAGGAACTTGCAGCTGACATCATGGTGGTGATTGAAAAATACTCCCCGGAAAATAAAGTAGTGGCATTCTCTGATTATCTTAGGACACAGCAACGTTCGCTGGCTGTCCATGCTCCCTGCTCTAGAAAGAGTGCTTAAAATGTATGCACCACTTAAAGCCTTTTTTCTTTCTGAAGAGAAATGCCCTGTTGTCTTGCGGAGAATGTTTGAAGATCCAATGACTGAACTGTGGCTTGTCTTTGCCCATGGAAACCTGGCCATATTTAGTGAAACATCAAGAAGCTTGAAGGCCAGGACCGCTGTGCTGTGGAGTCAGCTGCAATCCTGAGAGAGGTGGAGGTAAAATTGACAGCAAGACGTGACGACAGCCTCATTCCAGTACTGGCCAGAGAACAGCTGGGAGAGCTTGTGGAAAATGCAGCAATTACTAGAGAAAACTTTCTCAATACAACTCAGTCTTTCTTCCCAATGGCTGTGAACTATTTGCAAGCTTGGGGAAAGCATACATACAATTTAAATGACTTGCACTGTCTCTTAAAAAATGCACTGACTTGCATTGTCTTTTAAAGAAGAAACCTCTGCACGAAGAGATCCAGAACGCAACAGCCACACTGCAGAAAAAGTGCCCCAATGTGAAACCAAAGAAGATGATTTGTTTCAGGTTTCTGCCCTGCAAGAGTTCCTAAAGGGGGAATCACTCTTGAAATGGAGAGAATTTAAGACACCACTCAGTCAGAGATGGAGCACAGTATTTACTAATTTAAAAGAAAACGACATCTCGCACACTAACCTGGAAAGATTAGTGGCTGTTGTCATGTGCTTACCCGGCAGTAATACACTAGTAGAGAGGGTGTTCTCTCAAATGAATGACATATGGACAGACAGCAGAAATAGGTTCACTGTTCCTTCCATCAAGGCTGTACTTATTGTAAAGACAAACATCAACCTCCCTTGTGATAAATTCATGGAGATGCTGGCCAAAGACAGAGCCATCCAGAAGAAAATACATTCTTCTGAGAAATATGCAAATCAGGTAAGGAGAGGGAGGGAGAGAAAGTGGGAATGAGGGAGAGTGAGAGACAGAGAGACAAAGTGAGAGAGGAGAGGAGATAGAAGGAGAAACAGATAATATATGAGCCCAATTTCTATACCGGAACTGAACCCCTGATGAGTGACTTTTGTGGGTGCACTTTATAAATGTAGGTTTTGATTTTAATACAGGAGCCTATTACTATTGGCTCTGTTCTTGCAGTTTTTCTCATGTTCTCATGTGCTCTTATTCTACCCAGGCTCCTGAGGCGGAGGTGGATGAATGAGGGGATCATGGTAATGTCACCCATTTTTTTGATTGCCACCTTTTGTGTCATGAATATCAGTTCAGTATTCAGTTGTGAGTAGAAACTTTTGACCAAAAAATCAAGCTAACTCAAGCTAACAAGACTAAGATATTTTGTCTTCCTCAGGTGGATGGATGGTTGGTGATGTCACCCATTTGTTCTTTGTTTGATTGCAACCTTTTGTGTACAGCCTTCTTACTAGAGATGTATTTTCTTGTTGTGACTTTTTTGTACTATTTGGGCCAGGCCCACCGTTTCTAGTGGCACACATTATGTGATCCACTTACATCTTTTTATATGTTTTGACTTGGTCATTATTATTAATTACATCTTGATGATATTTACTAGCTACTGGTCTGGCAGCTGTCTTTGCACATGACACTTATCTTTGGAAGATAGATGTATTATTCTATATTTGTGTTTTCGACATGGCTGTGCACTACTGATGCATGATATTTTTGGGTGCTGATATTTTGATTGATTAACCTTTTGCAGGGGCGCCACCAGGGATGTCGGGCCCCATGAAAAGATATCACACTGTGTCCCACCATCACACACAGGCAAGCCAACCATGTGCAGTTTCTGTAACCACACCTCTACCTGTGAAGGCTTAATTTATCTTATAGTCCGATACTAACTTTACAATATGTACTTACACTGAGCTGTGATAATATAACACTGTGAAGACATGCAGGAAACATTCTGCATACTGATAAAGTGTTTGTTTAATTATAAATTTGATTTTCTATTAAAATCCATTAATGATGTTGTTGGCAGAGCAGCCATACAGCGGCTACTGGTGTAAAAACCCACTTCGTCGGCACCGAACGAGGAGGAGAAGGAAGGAGGACGAGAGACGCTCAGTTTGCCTCACATGGCACTCAGCACAGCAACTGCTCACGCAGCGTGCAGGAGGGCGCTTTTATTAAACCACGCCCACCAGACAGGTGGCTTCACCTTCACAATTAAATCATAATCACTGTCAATGTTCTGACAAATAAACATAAATCAATAAATAAATAAACAATCAATAAGTGAGAGCACCAACACTCAACACCCCCGCTTGCTCTCACATTACAAAAAAAACATTTCATTTACATTCAGTCAGAAAACATCAATACAGTCTATTTTTCCTTCAGTTGTACCCAAACATAAATTCAGCAAATCTTGCTAACTTAAATTTTGTTGCAGGCTTGGTCATAAGATCTGCAACCAAGTTACACAATACCCAGTTGTACTACAACGATCTTTTACATCACCAGCCCAGTTTGCATCACTGTAGGCTTGTATACCCAGGTTTTCATTACTCTTACTATAACACAACTTCTTTTCACTTGTACCTTTCAGATATCTTAGCACATGTTTAACTGTAGAAAAATGTTCAACAGTAGGTTCGTTGAAATACTGTGACAGTTTACTTACAACGAAGCTTAAATCAGGCCTTGTACATACAGTTAAATAAATCAGACTACCCACTGCTTCTCTGTACATGAAACATCACTCATTAAAGCAGCATCATCTGTGTAGTTTAGTTTCTGTTCACAAGGTGTTGACCTAGGTTTGCAATCTTGCATGTTAAACCTTACCAGAATCTTCTCAACATATTTTGATTGAGACATTATTACACAGTTATTACATTGTTCCAAATCAATACCCAAAAAACTTCTCAGTTTGCCTAGGTCAGGGATCCCCAATAGGCGGCCCCAATAGAGCTAAACATCTGGCCCGCACCGAACATCTGGCCCGCACCGAATGCAGTAATATTCAGAAATGCAAACTCATCTTTCGGCGAGGTGCTGGCGCACACACGCACGCACATAAAGCGCCTGTCGTGCTGTTATTTTTACCTCACGCCACACCATACATTTGATACAGTTAGAGCGCGCGAAAACAATAATAACAAACTGCACATGCACAATGATTAAGCAGCGCCAGCCTGCCATCCCCGGGCATATCAAAGTAAGTCAGACTATGAAAGAACAACATGGCCTGTAAAAAGCGGAAAGTTGACCAAGAAAACAGACAGTTTAAAACTGACTGGACTGATAATTTTTGTTTCATTTTGCCTGACCACGCCAATTCTAAGCCAACATGCCTCATATGCATGCAGACTGTAGCTGTCTGCAAAGCAGAAAATCTGAAACGGCATTTCAACACAATGCATTCAGCAAGTTTCACTGCAAACTACCCTGCAAAGTCAGAGCAACGCAAGCAAAAAATTGCGAACATGATAACATCATACAAGCACTCTGTGTCAACTATGAGCAAATCAACATCTGCACAGGAGAGCGCCACAGCTGCATCCCTGCAAGTTACATGGAACTTGGCTAAAGCTAAAAAGCCCTTTGCTGATGCTGACTTGATTAAAAAGTGTGCAATAGACATGGCTGGAGAGGTTTTAAGTCACGATGAGAAAAACAAGAAGACTGTTGTGGAGCTATTAAAGCAGGTGCCATTGTCGGCTAATACGGCAACAAGAAGAGTGGAAGTTTTAGCGGAGGAGTGTTTTTCCAGTCTACTCACTGATTTAAAGACAGCAGAAGCCATGTCACTCGCAATAGATTCGTCCTGTGACCGGACCGATATGGAACAATAGCTGTGTTTGTGAGGTTCTGTGATGGGAAAACTTTCCGGGAAGAGCTCCTTTGTTTACTCCCTCTACCTGGGCGCACAACTGGGGAAATCGTCTTTAATGAGCTGATGCAGTTCCTCGAGAAGAACGGGTTGGATGTGCATAAAATCGTGTCCGTGGTCACCGATGGGGCTCCGTCTATGGTTGGACCACACAAGGGCTTGGTAAGCAGACTTGCCACTGTTAACCCAGCGCTCCTGACATTTCATTGCATAATCCATAAATCTGTGCTGTGCGCTAAACTGTGTGGGGAAATGAAGACGGCGATTGATACGGTGACCAGACTGGTTAATTTTGTTCGGGAGAGTTCTAGTCTGCAACATCGCCTTCTCAGAACATTCCTGGAGGAAATGTCAGCGGAACATCATGATCTCTTGCTGCATAACGATGTGCGCTGGCTGAGTAAAGGCCGCGTGTTGGAAAGAGTGTGTGACCTGCGCGATGAGCTCGCGTCATTTCTATCCAGCTTGCAGAGCCAAAAAGCGCAGGAATTCCAGCTGTTTTTAAGTGACGACAAGGTGATGGCACGTGTGTTTTTTTTGTGCGACATTATGTCTCATCTGAATCAGCTTAATCTGCAGTTACAAGGCAGAAATCACACTGTCGCAGACGTGTACGAGGCGGTTGATGCTTTCCAGTCAAAGCTGACACTTTTGGAGAGGGACATTAAAGGGAGAAAACAACACTTTCCGCGGCTGCGGGAGCATTGCGAGAAGACAAAAAAGAGAGAGGATGCTGCAATGAAGGATTTCGTGACCAGGCTGGCAGAAAACTTCAAAGAAAGATTTGAAAGCTCCCCTAACTCTCAGGTGACATCCTTCTCTTCCTGAGACAGCCATTCTCCGTGTCCGCCGACGGCCAGTGGACTACAGAAGCCAAAAGGCTGCTGCCTTCCATAGATGAGGCATCCCTTCAGATGGAGGTCTTGGAGATGGGAACGTCTGATTTGCTCAAAGCGCAACACCAAGATGTTGCAGTGAGTGACTTTTGGCTAAATGTGGTTCCCCAGGCTCGATTTAAAAACACGCGAGCTATTGCAATGCTCCTACTCACGATGTTCCCCTCCACATACATATGCGAGTCATCATTTTCATCAATGAACTCCCTAAAGACCCAGGACAGAAACAGACTATCCAACGCACATCTTGGAGAGTGCCTCAGGATTGCTACAACAGAATACAGGCCCGACATCCGACGGATTGCTGCCTCCCGTCGCTCTCACTTCTCTCACTGAATGGTATGGAATATCTATTTTTATTATTATTATTTATTCATTTCAAAATACTGTTCATAGATTGATGTGTTTTTATGACATGTGACATATTTTAAGAGACACAATCTGACACTCTCTCTCTCTCTCTCTCTCTCTCTCTCTCTCTCTCTCTCTCTCTCTCTCTCTCTCTCTCTCTCTCTCTCTCTCTCTCTCTCTCTCTCTCTCTCTCTGTGTGTCTGTGTGTTCATTCTCTGACAGGGAGCTGGTGAGTTGCAGGACTGGATATGGTTCCTCAGAGCTCTTTACTAATAAGACTAGGAACACAGGTTTGAAATGTGTGTTTTTGTGTTTGTGAGCTGTTTGGATATTTTACAGATGAGTTCATACTTGACTCTGCACTAATGTTGATGATATGCAGAAATGTTTCACTGGACATCTTAGTTAACACTGTTATGCTCCTTTCCTGTTGTGTGCCACAACAATAATTGCTTTGAATATTTTTGAATATTTTCAATATCAAAATAAATTCCACACACCTGGGCCATCCTACTCACCTCTCATTGTCTTCCTTTATGTTAGGCCTCTATTGTTGGTGGTTGTGTCAATGTAAGAACATGGTAACAATGGCTTTGGACTAATTATTTTTCAGGAGTAGATTTTTGTGTGAACTTGTGAATCCCAGATCTAAATTATTACCTCTGCAATGCACTACTAATAATAGTAATTTAAAAAATGATAGCAGCAGCAGCAACAACAACATTATCTGTATATAAGTCAACTTTTATTGGCGCACTGGGAAAAAAAACCCGGACCTGGCCCTTGGCTTGGAATATTTCACATACTTTGGCCTTTGGGGAAAACTAATTGGGGAACCCTGGCCTAGGTCCTTCATTTTGAACCTTGCTGCAAGCATGTCTTTTGTAACCTTCATAGCATTCTCATCACTTGCTGCAATTAACAAGTCATCAACCCAAATTACCATAATGACCTTCTCATGTTCTCTTTCTCGTGTGTAAACACAGTGGACAGCTTGGTTTTGGAGAACATCATTCTGTGTCAAATGGTCATGTAACAACTTATTCCAATTCCTGACCGATTGTTTGAGCCCATACAATGACCTCTCTAGTTTGCAGACTAACTTCTTGTCTGTGTGAGATCTCACCTCATACCCTTCTGGCTGTTCCATGTAGATCTCACAGTCTATGGGTGCATTTGAATAGGCAGTTTTCACATCCATCTGGTGTAAGATCAAATTTTCTTGTGCTGCTTTCTGCACCAAAACTCTAACACTAGTCATGTTAGCTGTAGGAGAAAATGTCTCCTCATAATCCAGGCCCATCTTTTGACTGTACCCTTTAGCAACACATCGGGCTTTGTATTTCTCAGATACATCAACATCAGTTTTAATAGCATACACCCATCTACCCCCCACTGCTTTCTTACCCTCAGGCAAATTGGTCAGTGTAAATGTGTTGTTCTCTTTAAGTGAATGCATTTCCTCATCCATGGCTTTCACCCACTCTTTTGATTTGTCTGAGGTTATAGCTTCTGTAAATGACACAGGTAGGTTACATATCACACGGTAACAATAATCAATGTTACTCTGGGCTAGATCAGCGTATCTGTCTGGCCTCCTTCTTTCTCAGGAAGGATAACGGCTTGACTCAGGTTCACACTTGACTTCAACTCTTTGTGGTTGGTGATAGCTGACTTCAGGTTTTTGTTCTACTGTCCAACCCGGTATCACGAGATCTCGTGCTCATGCGCACGAAACGCGTTAATCTATTGAATCGTGTCCCAGAGTACGATTGTTCGACTTTTTTCGTGAAACGCATCACGAAATGTTAACCAATGCATTCTGAATGCACATCCTTCACACTATATTCTTCGTCATAACTATCAAACCAAACATCCTTCACATTCGCCGAGCGACGATTATGAAAGTAAAATGCACATTTCTCGCTAAAAATATTTACATAAACACTTTTAATGGCGTAACCCGCCATTAAAAGCATTAAAAGCGTCTATCGGTGACTACGTCACGGATAGACGCTGTGAGCATCTTTCCTATTGGATAGTTTTTAGGATATTTTTCTGTGAAAATGGTGGACATACTTTTTATTCTGGGTGGAAAATATATTTTAGCATAGTTACGCCATTAAAAGTGTTTTGTAAACATTTTTAGCGAGAAATGTGCATTTTACTTTCATAATCGTCGCCCGGCGAATGTGAAGGATGTTTGGTTTGATAGTTATGACCAAGAATATAGTTGTGAAGGATGTGCATTCAGAATGCATTGGTTAACATTTCGTGATGCGTTTCACGAAAAAAGTCGAACAATCGTACTCTGGGACACGATTCAATAGATTAACGCGTTTCGTGCGCATGAGCACGAGATCTCGTGATACCGGGTTGTACTGTCACATGATCTGGACGTCTAGATCTAGGTTTTATTAAGTCATCATCTTCAGGTGTAAAATTAGTCTGTGTCTGTTGCTCTACACCTGATTTAGCCACAAACTTGACCAACCTGTGCTTCTGCACTTTCTTACTGATAGGTAAGTAGACCATGTATGCAGGACTGTTTTTATCATACCCAATGAAAACACATTTTTCACACCTTGGATCAAGTTTTCTTTTGTCTTGTTTATAAGCAAAACACTCTGACCCGAACCTCTGCATTCCAGACAAATTGGGTCGTCTTCCTGTCAACATCTGGATTGGCGTCTGCTCTGTGCATCTGTTGAAACACCTATTCCTGACCACAGCAGCAGTTTGGACTGCATAGGTCCATAGTTGTTTCGGAAGACCACTTTCAATTAGCATGCACCTTGCCATGTCAAAAAGTGTGCGCCAATTGCGCTCAGCAGTACCATTTTGGTGAGGAGAGTAAGGTGCTGATGTCTGATGTTTGATCACATTTTTAATGAGCAACGTCTGGTAATCTTTACCTGCAAATTCTGTACCATTATCAGATCTGAAACATTTCACTTTGCCGTATGGGGCAGTATCGGCCAAGAACTTCTCTGTAGCTAGAACAGTGTCACTTTTGTTCTTCAAGAAATACACAAACACAGTACTGAAAAATCATCAGTGCATATCTGTATTAATCTCTAGACTCTACTAGTTCTAGAGGGGTCTTAGCTCTTACATCAGGGTCTCTGTTTCTAGTTTGGAAAAACTTCCCTTGAGTGCACACTTCACAATGTGGAGGTTTTTGTGTGGAACCCTTGATTTTCATACCATCCACAACATCTTGTAACTTCTGAATGTCATTATAATTACAGTGCCCCAAAATTTCATGCCAGGTCTGCATATCATGACACCCCTTGCATTGATCATCACCTTCATCATCATTGTTCAATGTGTGCAAATAATAAAGTATTGTGTACGTGTATGTGAAATTTGGTACCGTCTCTGTGGATCAGAACGTCCTTCCCTTCTTGAAGACCACGGTGGCTCCATTTGCAGTAGCTGCTTTCACAAGACAGAATGTCTTGTGGCTAGGATGGGATGTACAGCGCCTGCCTCAGTGTTGTGTTCAGGTGTCTTCCTTTACTGTCGATCAGACAGACTTCTGCATTGCCTCGGCGCTCTGCGACGCCCTTGCACCGCGTGCCGTCCGCCAGCTCCATGCAGTGTGACTTGGCCTGGAACCCGTCATCAAATCTCTTGAACTTCGCCAGGTCTGTGACGATGTGCGAGGTTGCCCCGTAGTCAACCATCAGGCCCCTCACGTCGACATCTGCTGCTGCCTCGCTCACTCGGAAGAAGTACTCTTTGTCCTCCTGGTCCTCTGTCTCCCCGGAGACCTTTCGTGCGTCGTCTCGGTTCCCACGCTGTTTCCGTCTGCAGGTCGTGTCCCGGTGTGTGGTGCTCTTGCAGTGGCTGCACCACAGTCTGCGCTGGCAGGCTCTGGCCAGGTGTCCCTTCAGGCCGCATCTGAAGCACACCACTTCCGCGGCGGTTCTCTCAGCTCCCCGGTCACCTGCTCCGGCGGGTCTCGCTTTCCGCTGCTGCACGTTCATCACGTTGTCCTCTGCAGCCCGCATCTTCTGTGTCCTTGTAGCTTCGTAGCTTTGTTTTGAATTCAGAGAATTGCATCGTCTCATCTCGTTGTGTGACATGGATTGCAAATGGTTTAAAAGGACTCCGGCAAACCTTTCAATACCATTGCAACCAATAGTCCGTCACTTAATGTCTCACCGGCATTTCTTAGCGCTGTGATTGCGGTCTCTGCCCGGATCACGTACTCAGTCACAGTTTCACTGTCTGACTTCCGCAGTGAAGTCAGCTCTGTGTAGAGGCTAATGATGCGTGGCTTTCCTCTGCCTTGATAGTAGTTTCTCAGGATCTGCAGG
Source organism: Melanogrammus aeglefinus (assembly GCA_900291075.1). NCBI lineage: Eukaryota > Metazoa > Chordata > Actinopteri > Gadiformes > Gadidae > Melanogrammus > Melanogrammus aeglefinus. The sequence goes on along the minus strand of OLKM01002627.1, from coordinate 21,680 downwards.
GCCTCCCGCCCGTCATCGGCAGCATCGCGTATCACCAGCGACAAGCTCTTATCATCGAGAATCTGGATGAGCTCCGCGTATGCTTCCGCATTCATTTCCGCGTCTTCAAGTAACTCATCTGCTTCTTTGGTTGTGGGCTCTGTTAAGATAATGTCTTTTAACCCCTGCAACCGGAGGTGGCCCAAAAACTTTGCCTCCCATAATTCATAATTCTTTTCTTCTCCGTCAAACAGGAGCCGCGACCAGCGGCTACCGAGACTGCTCTTCTTCTCTGCAGCCCGTCCGCTCATGGTGCTCACAGCATGCTATCATCACCTGTACGTCGGTGGGAACATGCTGCAAAACTTTTCACTTGATTCACCTGGGTTCTCTGGGCCCATAACCTGTTGGCAGAGCAGCCATACAGCGGCTACTGGTGTAAAAACCCACTTCGTCGGCACCGAACGCGGAGGAGAAGGAAGAAGGACGAGAGACGCTCAGTTTGCCTCACATGGCACTCAGCACAGCAACTGCTCACGCAGCGTGCAGGAGGGCGCTTTTATTAAACCACGCCCACCAGACAGGTGGCTTCACCTTCACAATTAAATCATAATCACCGTCAATGCTCTGACAAATAAACATAAATCAATCAATAAATAAAGAATCAATAAGTGAGAGCACCAACACTCAACAGATGTTTTTTTATTAACATAACTAATGTTCTAATATTTTTTCAGGGCCCCTGTCAGTAACAGGCCCTCAGAATTTTCCTAACTTTTCGCCCCCTAATGGCGCCTCTGACCTTTTGTGTAATAAAAGCTGGTTAAAATACATGAAAAAGTACTTGTCCCCATTTTTTATTTCATAATGATAATATGTAATGATTCTTCACCGCCGCATTGAAAATCATTTCAGAAATCTGGTCACCTTAGTTTAAGGTCTCTTCGCTCCCCAGCAACGCTACAGGCCTGCATCTCTTCCCATGACAACTGGTTTGGTACCCATTTAATTTAGGTAGTTAAATGCCATCTTAGTTTGAACCGTTTGAGTGAATACCAAGAAATTGAAACGATATAAATGTGTATGTTTGTGTCTAATTTTTCAGTAAATAGTTCAAACGTATTTCTCTTGGATATTGTGTATGTCATTGGGTATTTTGATACTGATGTGTTGATAGAAACTATTGGTTTACAAGTTTACAGTAGTCCCATTTAAAGGATACTGATTTATATAATATTTAATTTTTTGTTTATTACACTGGTAATGTGACTAGCTATTTAACAAGTTTAAAATAGTGAGTTAAAAGCTTAATTTAATTCAAGAAATTTGAATACATTTAGTGAATTACTATTAGTGCATTAACTAACCTTAGAGAGATAGATCTCTCGCCATTAGAAGAATTCGGGAGCGCACTCCACACTAAAAGCTAGGCACGCTAGGGGGCGCTACACATGTTTAATATATATATTTTTTAAATATTTGAACCATGAATCTCTTAATATCCCAGTTAAGCATTCTTAACGTTCCTACCACATAACCCTTTTCTTTAAAAAAAAGATGTAATCCAATGGCTCCCAAGCGGTCAGCGGAACAAATTAAAATGAAATACAAAAACATCATACAAACTGGTAAGCTTTTCCCACCATCGTATTGGCCTACATAGGCTATATTTTTCAGTCCGGCATTTCAATTTTCATACCATATTTGTCACTCCTGCATTTAAATATGCCCTTTTTTTAAGCCATCGTAAAAAGGCTGAAAGTCGGCAGACTGGATCGGGCCCTCCGATTACCCTCACCCCGGTTGAGGAGCTGGCTGTGGCTATTAATACAGGGCGCCCTGCCGCCCTGGCATGGAGGGGGTACCTGGAGGTACCTCCTCAGAAAGTACTGGGCCATCTTCATTCACCACCAACCCACTGGTTGAATGTAGGTTTGTTTTGTATTTAAATTTTTGTCTTTGAACGCATGCAAACCGTGTGCATGCCACAGCGCAAATTGTAGCTGGGTAGAAAACCCCATGTTTGTTGTATGCCTGCTGTATATGTGGCTCTATTCCAAAACGTGACTTATAAATCAACTTCACAGATTGAGATGGAGTATTAGTTTTAATGGAGCCGGCTCCGACTAAACATCATCCAGCTTATGTAAGTCCTCCAGTTTCTGTAGGCCTATTTTTATCATTTCTGTTGTAAGCGCATCTCAAACTATTCAGGCAATAGGCCTATAATTGCTCTTTAAATGATAGGAGTCCGGGTCACCTGAAAGAACTGAGGTAAGCCTAGCTTTTTCTTTTCCTGCCAGTTCCAAGTCATTATTGATAATTAAACTACTAACTAACAGTGTTCTCAAACTCACTTGTCTCTTAACAGACTGTGGTCGAGGAAGCGGCAAGAACATCAAGGTCGCAATATGAGCACGTGCGACATATCCCTAGGCTACTCAATTAAATTTTTGGCCTTTTTTACTTTAAGTATGTCACTTGAATGTTAAAACAATATTTTCCTCTATTTTAGATGACAAAAGAATTGTACCATCTCCATCTTCAGTGGGAAATCGCTATGGCTGATTTGGAGATGGAGTACACAAAGCTGCTGATAGAGGTAAAAAAGGAAGTTGGGCAGAAATTCAAAGTGGACATGATATTGCTATTCAAGCTACTAATTATATTCTTTTCCCTCCCTCAGCAACTAAACAATAAAACTAATTAAACAGTGTTTGGTGGTTTTTTATTATTTTTAATTAAAATGATTTCTACAAATGTGGTCTTGCATCATTTGTCCAGCCCTTGCATCCATTTGCGGAATGGGTTCCTCCTCGAGGAACGGGTCAAAAGGGGGAGGAATCTCTTTGCGTAGAGTGGCAATATTATGGAGGACGGCGCATACAACAATTATATCGCATGCCCGTTCCGGACAAACTCTTAGTCCACGTAAACATTGAAATCTGGACTTCAAAATCCCAAATGTTTGTTCCACTTTAACACGGGTTCTGCTGTGTGCCAGGTTAAATGCCGCCTGTGGTCCAGGTGCGGGATTAGGGTACGGGGTGATGAGCGTCGGGAGGCATGGATATCCTTGATCTCCTAGGAGATACCCATCGAATTGCCCTGCGATCAAATACAAACTTTGAGATATCTTGCACAAGCACAACAATTATGAGGTCTATATGTTCATAAAATGCAACGCACCCTGTTGAAATTTAGTGTTCAAATTGGATTCACGATATATCCTGGCATCGTGGACCGAACCAGGCCATTTTGCCTCCATGTTGGTAATTATGTAGAAAGCATCACATATCACCTGATGAAAGAAAAATCAAGATTGACAGCAATTAACAAACCATCGTGGAGATATTGCATTGAAATAGCCAATATATGCTGCGTATACATACCTGAAAATTTATACTGTGATACCCTTTCCTGTTCACAAAATCAGCCTCATTTATAACTGGGGCCGTTATGGGCACTTTTGTGCCATCAATGCACCCAATTACATTTGGAAATCCTGAAATATAACACCCAGATGAAAAGTCAACAAAAAGGATAATTTCTATGCCATTTGGGAACACTTAAAGTGGATAATGCTGACCTGCAAGTTGGTGAAACTCCATTTTAATGCGTCTCATTGGTTTATGGCCTGGAAAAACGATGAAGTCACGCAACAACCGCTTCAGCGCAAGACCCACTTTACGCACTGAGTGGAAGACGGTAGCTTTGCCTATGTGCTCAGCATCTCCAACACTGTACAAAAAGCTACCCGGCGCAAAAAAACGGAGAGCTATGCAAATGGTTTGTAGTGAACTGAGGGCAGATCCACGATTGATAACATTTGCAATGTAGGGTTGGAGAAGCCTATTTAAATAAATCAAAGAATCGCGTGAAAAACTATATCTCTCCAGCAAAAAGTCCTCCGGAAAGGACAAAATTTCAAGCCATGGTCTAATTAATCTCTCTCTGTGAATTGCACTAATAATTTGCGCTCCGAATTCAACAGGCCTCTCGTCAAAAGGGAATGCCATTGTGAACACGTGAATTCTGCGTGGACGCGGCTTTAAATACCCCAAAGCGGGTTATGTTCCAAACTTAGCCTGCACAAAACCTGCTCCGACCAGGTTTGCTTCAGAGCATAAGTTGCTATAGTAACATAACGTGGTCATTTTGGAACGGAAAACCTAGGGTTACCACAAACCCTGAGTTAACTTACCCGGTTATGTGATAAAACCGGCTGTGTGGAATACCCCCCAGGCCTGCTTGTATTTTGTACCAGGAAACAACAGAACAAATTGACGTTTGCCAAACATGGCTGTATTAAATAATGCACACGGACTGCCCTCTGCCAAAATATTGGACCCTTAAACTGGCTGCATGAGGTTTGTCCGAGAGAGTGACAAGCCTAAGCTTCTCTGAGTCCTGTATAAATATCGTATAACGCTCATACACAACAGTGCAAAAAAGTATTGCAAATATGTTGTAGCCATGGGGATAACACATCCCCCTCCTTCCTAAAACTTTTAGACGCAAATTTATTTTTAAGATCTTAGTTTTTGAGTTGATACAGAGCCTTTCATTTTATTTTTTTTTCAATTATGTTGTATTGATTTTCTGTTATCAAACAAAGAACACAGCACAGATCTTGTCAAGTTACAAAAGAGTAGTGAGATATAAAGGTCACATAAATACATATTTGGATCATATAAGCATTGTTTACAGTGGAGTCATGTCAAAGGAAGAGATTAAACAAACTATTTATTTGGGAAAACAAGGTGTGGGCATCCTTTCCACAAGAGCTCAGCAAAATCATTAGGAAGATAATCAAGAAAGGGTTGCCACACATCATAGAAAGCATTGGTGTTACCTTTTAAAACAGCACTAAGACGTTCCATAGGAAAAACACGAAATGTTTCTCTGTACCATTGTGTAACCGAGGGTGGCTTCTCCTGAATCCACTGGAACAGAATACATCGTCTTGCTAAAAGCAGGAGATTATACAATAAAATCAACTGTCCAGTGGGTAGAGGGAGCTGTGTCGTAGTTATACTCAGAAGGAACAAAACTGGGTCCAACTTAATTTTTTTGTGAAAAACTGAACTAAGCTCCTTAGCAACGTTTTCCCAATAGCTGGATATTAAAGGACATTGCCAAATACAGTGGTAGTAGGTTCCTATTTCTTTATTACACTTAAGACAGAGGGGGAAGAACTCAGGATTAATTTTATGTAGAAATTGAAGAGTATATTGTATTCTGTGTAATATTCTATATTGACTCTCCCTGAGTCTATTGCATGAATATATTTTCTTAGCAGACATAAAAGCATTGGACCAGGCCTCTGTGCAAAGTTCAACCTCCAAGTCCTTTTCCCATAGATCCCTCACTCTGTCAGAATTAGCAGAGTTAAAAGGCATTAATTTTTCATAAAAAAGAGAAATAACATTCTTGTCATTGAGGGTATTCAAATTTAAATGAAGAAGGAAGCTTTCAATAGGTCTCAACATTGGTTGATCATTCGGTAATTTAAGATTAGAATTTACAAAATGCCTCACTTGGAGAAAACCAAAGAAGTGGTTACGTAATACTTAGTTTGCACCTATTCTGAATTTGAGTGAATGACATGAAATTACCGTTTCCAAATAAATCAGAAACAAATCTTAGGTCCTTTGAGAACCAATCATCGAAAATGGTCACTCCAATGCCTGGGGGGAAAGCTTTGTTCCTAGTTAAAGGTTGTAACGCTGATGAAAACTCTCTTCGGCCAATGTGTTTAGTGATGTCACGCCAAATCCTGAGTGTGTTAAGCATAATAAAGTTAGTTTTAACCTCTGCTGGAAGTTCACCTAAGGCAGTTGAGGTAAGGCTAAAAATAGATAGAGGGGTGCAACACCAAGCATCTACGGGGAGCTCCCCTCGATGTAGAAAATGTCTAAGCCAGCCTGATATTATACGGGTGTGACAAGCCCAATTGTAGTATAGAAAATTAGGGAATGCCTGACCCCCCCTGTCTATTGGTAATTGCAATATCTTCATCTTTATTCTAGCTTTCTTTCCGTGCCATATGAATTTAGACAACAATCGTTCAATATCCAAAATTACTTTCCTATTGATCTTTAATGGCAGCATCTGCATAGGGTACAATATCCTGGGAAGTACATTCATCTTAATTAAGCTTATTCTACCCATCCAGGACAATGGGAGATCAAACCACCTGTCAAGGTCACTTTTAATTTTTGTCAAGGTAACTTTGAAATTTAGTTTGTACAGCTCCTTAATATCTGCTGACACTTTGATGCCCAGGTAAGTAAAACCTGAGACCGACCACCTGAAAGGGAAATTGACAGGGGCCGCCCAGGGCCACCTAATGGTAAGGCCTCTGACTTGTTGTAGTTAACTTTATACCCCGATATCTGGCCAAATTGATTAATGATTGATATTAAGGTAGGGATGGAGTTCTCAGGGTTTGTAATAAACAAGAATATATCGTCAGCATAGAGTGAAATCCTGTATTCAATGTCTCCTAACTTGACACCAGAAAGCCCCTGGTGGGTCCTTATAACTTCTGCTAGAGGCTCGAGGGCGAGTGCAAGTAATAAAGGCGAAAGGGGGAAGCCCTGACGCGTACCCCTGCACAATGGGAAAGCATCAGAAACTGAACCATTCACAAGGACCCTCGCAGCCGGATTTGTACAACACTCTGACCCACTCAACAAAGCCTGCATCCAAACCAAACCTGTGAAGAACATCTAATAGATACTCCCACTCTACCCGGTCGATCGCTTTTTCAGCATCCAGTGATACTGCAAAAACCTGTTTTTTTGTATTTTGTGCGAATTGAATAACATTTAGGAGCAGTCGGACATTGGAGTGAGAGTATCTACCCTTGATAAATCCTGTCTGGTCCTGCTTCACCAGAATGGGCAACACCTCCTCCAACCTCCTAGCCAGAAACTTGGATAAAATTTTACAGTCAACCCTGAGCAAGCTTATTGGTCTATAAGATGCACAAAGATCAGGGGGTTTATCTTTCTTTAAAATGAGAGATATATGGGCGAGATTTAAAGTTGGTGGAAGTGAGCCCCCGTCAAATGACTCCATAAACATGTTAGTAAAAGGACCCAACACAAATTTTGCCATCTTTTTATAAAACTCGAGACCAAAACTGTCAGGACCTGGAGCCTTCCCACTTTGTAAGGATTTAATTGTATCCAGGACGGTCCTCTTGGGCCGTAATCGGCCTACACATATCTATTATGCTTTCCTCAGATAATGAAGGGAGTTTAATATTATCAAAAAAACTTTTCCTTGGAACTGACGTATTTTGAGTATAAATTTTGGTAGAACTCTTTCATTATTTTACTGATCATTTTGGTTTCAAAGTGTTGTTCACCCCCCCCCCCCCCCCCTGTCTCTGAGCGAGGGTATTGCATAGAACTCTGCCTTGCCCTGGGCTAGTCTAGCAAGTAGCCGGCCAGGTTTGTTACCGGATTCAAACAGTCTATGCCTGGCATAAAATATTGCTGATTCTGCTTTTTGAGTTAGAAGTTGATCTAAAGCAGATCTGGCTGCTTCCAATTTCTTTAACACAGATGTGGAGGAAGAAGCTTTAAATTCTCTGTCTAAGCTAACAATATCTCGCTCAAGCTCTAGCTGTTTCACTAATGTAGTCTTCCTTTTTGCGGCCGTGTAAGAAATGATGGACCCTCTAAGAAATGCCTTGCCTGTTTCCCATAGAGTAGACGCAGAAACCTCAGGTGAGTCATTTGTGTAAATAAAGAGTTCCCATTGAATTTCTAAATAAGTCACAAATGCAGGGTTGCTAAGAAGAGACGGATACAGACGCCAGTGTCTAGAAAAAGGGTCATGGTAAGGTGGCATTACCTCAATAGAGACTGATGAGTGGTCCGAGAGAACACATGTGTTAATGGAGCAAGCTCCGGTTCTATCTAGTAGTGGTCTAGAAACAAAGATATAATCAATTCTAGAAAAAGAATGGTGGGGACGAGAAAAAAAAGTTAAATCTTTTCCTCATGTATTAGTGATTCTCCATGCGTCAAAAAGGCCAATATCAGAGCAGAGCTCTATCGTAGCTCTTGCCATTTTAGATGGAGGTCCGATTTTAGGTGGGCCATAATCCATCTCAGGCACCAGACCACAGTTAAAATCACCTCCAAGTATAACATAAGGCAGGGATATGGAAGAAATATCAGCCAGTAACTTTGAATAAAATGAGCTATCAAAAGTATTTGGTGCATAGACACTTCCTATAAGAACCCGTTCACCATATAGAAACCCAGTGATTATAACAAACCTTCCTTCTGTATCTCGAATAACTTTATCTAGTGTGAATGGAAGACATTTGTGGATAAGTATTGCTGCCCCTCTGCTTCTTGAATTGAAAGAAGAGTAATAAATTTGACCCACCCAGTCCCGCTTTAATTTTAAATGTTCAATATCTGTAAGATGCGTCTCTTGTAATAATGCCACCCGCACCCTGTCTTTCTTAAGCATGGAAAGCAATTTGCGTCTCTTAACAACATGGTTGATTCCTTTGACATTTAACCTTATGATTTTCGTGCTACTCGTTAACTATATGACTGAACATAAAACAAATAAAAGTGATCCATATCTAACTGAAAATGACCCCTTACCATGAGCATAGTACAATACAGCGTTATTTGGCACATGAAATGAATGAGCTGTGCTGGTATGAACACAAACAAGAACCTTCTTCATACTCAGAGAATGATGTAAACATGAAGAAGATACCAGAGGCCTGTTTCAGGTAGCTGGTTTAACATACTCTGAGTTTAATCCTGCGCTCTGAGTTGGTTGACTCAGAGTTCAGGGTTCAAAAGCAACTCTGGGTTTTCGGTTTCAGAACAGGAGATCAGCGTTGGTTCAATCAACTCTGAGTGTGTTCACGCTGGGTTGGGGGCGTGCCTGTTGACTTTAAAGAGCCATCATCAATGGATCTCTGATAACATGATCAAACATGGACCAAAACCGTAGATCCGCTTACTTTCCCCCCACAGAAATAGAAATTCTAATGCACGCATATGCCGAGCAGTTACCAATTTTAACCAAAAAAAAGCAATGCCGCCGCGGCAGCGAGAGAGCGCGAGAGAGAGCTTGGCAGGAAATTGCTGAACAAGTCAATGCGTGAGTAAAATAAATAGTAAAATAAAATGAGGAAAGTTTAATATGAAATCGAATTCAATGATACCCCTTTTCCACTAAGCTGGAGCTAGAGCTTGCTGGGAGCTAGAGCTTGACTAAGCACCTGCTCTTTGCTTTTCCACCGCCAAAGCTCCAGCCCCGAACCTCAGAATGGGAACTAGAGCTAGCACCAAGTCTTTGCTGGTCTAAAGCAAGACCCGATTACGTCAGCAGGCTGGGGGCGTGGCTATGTGAGCAGGACTACATGCGCAAACACGGTCTTCACCTGCATTTTTCAAAATGGACAAGACTGCGTTTTATTATCCATCCGTCTCGGAGGTCCGAGGACGTTGCCTAGCGACACGCATGAAAACGCCCCTTTTCCTCGGACGGCGAACTCGCCATCTCGGTTGAACTCAGTGGTGACCGAGCAAAATTCCGAGACAGAATTCAAGATGGCTGCGCCCCGGTGTGGACTTGAAGCATGAAATGTTTTCATTGTGCTTTGAACGCTTTGGTGGTTTAAATGCCAATTTCAATCACTCGTATTACTGCAATACCTTACTGCGCCCGTATCTCTGCCTATGGCCTATAGCCTACCTATTTTGGAGTGCCTGGTACTCTGCAATGCAAGCACCCGCGACAACAGCTTTCCGTGTGGCGTCCATGTTTTCCTCCAACGACCGAGTGAAATAATAAAACGCTTGTGGGCGTGAGCTTAGTGTGGGCGTGGCGTCAGATCCGAGATCCGAGTCGGCTCGCAGAGAATACTCGAACGCACAGTGGTCAGAGGAGGAGACCCAGTGTTTCCTGGTTTTGTGGTCTTCCGCCGAAGTCCAAACCAAGCTGGACGGGGCCTGCCGGACAAAGCCGGTTTTTTCAAAAATATCCAGCAGGGGAATGGTCGAAGCGGGATTTCAGCGGAGTGTGGATCAGCTGATCAAACAAACTAAAAAAAGTTGAAAAAAAGATTACCGCGACCAAAAAAAAAAAATAGAACAAAGCGGCCAGTGGGGAGGTCGAAAAATAATGCCGTTCTTTGACCTCATGCACGGGGTTCTCGACGACCGGTGTTCTGTCGATTTCTCCTACCCGTCGAGATCTGCTACTTTGTGGTTCTGCGCATGCGCGCAGTAACGATTTCCCAAATTTGCTATTTCCACGCCCATAAAATTTTTGCTGCCCTTCAGTCTTCGCTGCTGTTAAGTGATTCCGAGCGATAAATATAACAAGACTGATTTTCATTCCTTTTGGGATACTACTCTTGATAATTACTCCCATGTTCACCAAAAAAAATACTAGCTGTTACACCTTTCCTGTTCCTTGGCTCTCAGACCGTAGTCGGGGAGCACAGGGGAAAAGTGTCCTCCAGGGCCGATGTCCTTTCGGGGGTAACACCCTTCACTAACCGGCAGTGGGTCCGTTTGTAGGTCGGAAGACCACGGGCACCGGGTTTTTGACGTTTGATACTTTATTTAACAGTACACGTATACGCAAAAAAACACAACCGGACTCGTTTAGTTCCTCCTAGACTGACACTCGCGCAATCGCTTGCTCACTCGACCGTCGACTCATTCCGCGGACGCGCCACGCGTCGCCCACCACACACAGACATTCCCACGCACACAACATACGCCCACTCTCGTAACATAGCACTATATTTGATGTAATTCATTACATGTTCAGCCATATCTAAATTCTACCTACTGGTGTGAAGAATACATTTTAAATGTCCAAAATCAATTCACAATTTTTGTTTTCCTCCTTCTTAAAAAGATTTATTAATAACAACTTTGCTCTTTGTAGCGATGGAAGAAAAGTGGGAAGAGGTTTATAACTACCTATCTGAGGGAATATACCCTTCTGGGTATAATAAGTCACAAAGACTGAACCTCAGAAGGTACAGTCAAAAATTCACAGTCAAGGGTGAGTATCTGAAATGCATTCAAATGTAGCTGTTGCGATACATAGATCGTCTGTAATGATTTTAGTTTGATAAGAGTAGCGTGAATCGATAGACAAACCTATCGGTTTATGCTGCGGTTGCAATTTTCGACAAAGCAGCAGAAATCGACAGAACACCGGCCAGCAAATCAGGCCACCGGAGCACTGAAACCCCGCAACTGCGTTGCTGTATAGACAAAGTTTTTTGAGCCGTTTCCGCTCTACTTCCTGAACTTCTTCCGTCGAATGCAATCCACTTCCGTTCTGGCGGGCTGGGCCATCTGTGCTGGCCTAGTTAACCTGAAGAGTCCACTTATCAGAGTGCCTTGTAAGGTTTAGAATCTTGCCTTATGTCCCAGTCTACCAACACCCAGCCATGTTGTTCATTAAATACAGATAAACACAATAAGTACTGCATGCATTGTATTTTTTTTAATATTATATATGAATATTTTTATAGTGATGTAATTGTGTGGGCTTTTGTATTTTACTTTTTAAATACCTTTTAGAATTTAACATGTGATCTTTCTTGTTGAAGCCATTTCTTTAGTTTCCTCAACAATGAATTAATCCAGTGTTATTTATCTACAGTATGAGCTTGCTATGAATGATAAACTGTGTTAACAGAAATTGTAACCCTCTAAGGAACATAAGGCCTATCATTCATGATTGTAGTTCAGTGCAATAATGAAATTAAATTAAATTACATCAAACTTTATTTTACTCAAACAGTACAGGCACATTGATATATTGCACAGCACAAAGAGATCATGTAAATTGTGCATTATGTAAATAAGGTACATCTGTTGGCTCCTGTGGGCATGACCTTAATAAGGCAGTTTATATTATTTTTTAAATGCTGCGATTATTTACTGGCAGAACTGTAAACCTTCCCTCGACAAAATCATCAACAATTTTCGCCATCAATTTTTAAACGCCATCTCCAGTCAAAGTGGTAGAACCGTGATCCCAGGCTTAGCATCAAAATCGCTGTGTTTTCACCGGCAAGAACGCTGCGCAAACCCACTTCTGGCGGAAATTAAAATGCATTTTTGTAGCGTCATGGCGGGCGCCCGTGAATTTCGCGCGTAAACTTGTCTATAAACAACGTTATACAATGACGTAATCGCGTGGCTCCTTGCCAGCTCCTGCCCGTGGAAACACACAACAGGTTCGTAAAGAGTTGCCTCTGGTTAACACCAACTGAGCACTCGCTGTAGCACCAGCTCCCAGCAAGCTCTCGCTCCAGCTCAGTGGAAAAGGGGTATGAGAGGCCAGCCCTTCTAAATCACAGCTTACCTCTGTAAGATTCTCGCTGGAATTATAATGAAACGCTCTACTTGGCACTGTGAAATCCAATGTCATCTTTTGCCATTCCTAAAAGCTTCCAGTCAAAGAGCTCTATAAAATCTATCTGGAAAAATAAATAACAAAGCAGACTTGGAAATGGACCACATTAGGCAAAAGATGAAAAAGGATGCTTTGGAGATCCAAATTTTGGAACACAAGTTAAAGGTGGGTGAGGTGCAAACTGGGATAGCCTACTGTTTCCTGCTCCAAAAACATACCCAATATGAATGACTTTTTTTGTGCTTTAAGGAAATAAAGAAATCCTCATAAAAAGTAGATTGTCTTCATTAGAACACGGGCTGTGGTGGGACAAGTTATCGGAAATAATAAATAATAAAATACATTTAACTACATAGAAAACTCAAACAAAATTATTCGAACCACCCTTCCGTCCTGTGGATCCATGGCATGGTTTGGGTTGATGTGCTGCTCATCTGCAACTGTAGGTGGGCAATTTTCCCCTCTCAAAATCGCGATGTTGTGAAGAACCACACATGCAACTATTATGTCACATGCCCTTTCTGGTGTGACTCGCAGCATTTGGAGGCACTGGAATCTTGCCTTCAGGATCCCGAACGTGTTTTCGACCCTGGCTCTCGTCCTCATATGCGCCAGGTTGTAGCGCTGCTGTGGTCCTGGAATGGGATTGGCATACGGGGTCAGAAGGCAAGGCTGGCAGGGGTACTCTGTCACCTAAAACATGACCGTCGAACTCTCCTACGATACAGGTGAAATATATAATCATCTGAACAAAATATGGATGATATAAATCCTTCAAATATAGACTTAAACTCACACACGGGCAAATTATTTGAGTGCCACACAAATAATATTTGTATTGAACTTAAAACATACCCCCGGTGGCGTTTGACAGTTAACATGGGGCTGAGAAGGTGGTCTAAATAAATGATAGATCGCGCTGAAAAACCGATAGCGCTCGTGAAGAAAATTGTCAGGAAAATAAAGTATATCCAACCGGGGTCTTAATTATCGTTCTTCATTCCTCACGGAGATTCCTTCTGAGGATCGCAGCCTCTACGTCCACGGGCTCTCGTAGAAAAAGGACATGCCATTTCTAAACACTTTCCTCTCTGTCGGAGAGCTGCCTTCAGCCTTAAGAGACAACAAACTCAGAGTAGGTGTCAAACCACCTCCCGAGCAGTTATGACCCACGGCCGTATGTTGCCGCAGCAAGCTCAACTAACTCTCGGTTGCGCTGAACCTGACCTCCTGAACGGAAAACCCAGAGTTTCCACTAACTCAGAGTGAACAAACTCGGGGTTGCCTCAAAACCAGCTACCTGAAACAGGCCTCAGAGGATGAGAAATATGAACACACAAAACAAAAACAAAAAGCTACCCACTGGGTAGTGCTATAGGAGAACATGCTGCTAGAATCAGTTTCCACTTCTGGAGCAAGATAAAAAAAATAAAAAAGCTCCATATCCCACCCCCGCCCCCACAACAAAAGGTTTTTACCTGCCTATTGTTATTCCGGCCACATATCAATATAAAGTATCAGAGTATGTTAATAATGAACAGAGAGAGCCCCTCCTTAAATGTTAACCTACAAGAGTGAGCATAATGAGATCACTTAATAGTAACCACACAATCTTTGAACGTATTAATTGTACATAGTAAAGCCATGTCACCATTGCCTTTAAAGTAGCTTGTGGAAGTGTCCTCTCAAAATACAATAACTGCTGTTATAATAATTAAAACGAAAACAAAACAAAACTTACGTAGACCTTAATGATATGTGTCCATGTAGTCTCCCAGATCAAGCATGATAAAAGTCTTACTTCAGGCGTCTCCTGTCCGGCTTTACTGCAGCGTGTTAATGCATCTCTTCGTGATTCAAACTTGTGTTCTTTGCCGTTGTGTTTCACAGCCAGTGTAGCCGGGAAGCGCATGTTAAAGCGGATGCCTCTCTCGATCAGAGCCTGGCACACACCGTTGAAGGCTCGTCTTCTCTCCCGAACCGCAGACGATAAATCCTGATGAATGAAGATCCACCTGGCGGGTACGCACACCCCGCGGCCCCAAGCTCCGGTGCGCCCGGTCAATTTTGATACAGCTTTTAACGCCGGGATTCGCTTCCAAGCCAAGCACGGAAGGCAGCCAATCTTCAAAGAAGTGAATGGGTTTTTTTCCCTCGGTGCTCTCTTTCAGATTGAGAACACAAATGTTATCCCGCCTGCTGTGGTTCTCCATATCATCCATTCCATCAGCCATGAGCTTAATTTTCTTCTCTGTGTAACCCCAATGGCCAATAGAATATATTCAGATGTGGGCTATTACCAGGTTCGTACGGAGGGAAGAATAAAAGGACACACACAATGATCAACTGGAGCCACTGATTACGTTTAGAATGAATTGTATTGGCTTTTAGAAAAATAATAAAATATAGATTCAAGTGCAATTCAGTAATATTCAATTTTCAATAATAATCAATATCCGGTAACATTCGAACAATTCAAAACAATTTCTTTTAAACACCAATAAATGGCTGCGGAATGTCCATAAGGAAAAATAAAATAAAAACAAAATAAAATCCTTGCAAGTGTTCTTTGGTTCAATGTACTTCAAGTCAAAATGTCAGGTCGTAAGTCAAAAAGTTAGTCAATGGTCACGTGTGCGCTTCAGAACGTGTTCACCTGATGGGAGGTGATGCTTCTCATACAGGTCATCCGATCCACTCCTTGGGATAAGGAGGTGTTTTCATCACTAGCTCGCCACCCCTTCGTCAAGGGGAATTCGATCCAATCTCTCAACGGTTTCAAGGGATTCCAAAAAACCTAGCCTATATGAGAACAGGCTATTACTCTCATGGCCATTATAGATATCAAAACATATTAGTAATATGAATTAATTATCTTCTTTAACTGCACAGCTTTTTTCCATATTAAATGTATTCTAAATGTAATCGTTTGACTAAATATGAGTTATATATTTAGTTATTCATTACTTCAATTCTTAACCATTTGTTAACATAAAACACATATTACAGGCTACACCTGAACATTAAATTAAGTGCATACAGAACATACATGCTCAAATGATAAACATAAAAAACACCACAAAAGTAAAATACACAACAGTCAGGTTCACATGCTTCCTACAGTGCCTCGTGTTAAGACATGAGCCGTGTTCCAATACCCGTACTTCCATGAGTATACTTAAAGGAAGTACACTTTCTGCACTATCCGTACTCACTTGAGTACACTATTTTTTCAGATGTGAGTGCTGTTCCAAATCGAGTACTCTGTGGTGCACTTACCGGAAATGACGATTGCGACAGCCGCAGCTGCAGGCGCTGTCACTTCGGTATCCATTCTTTTTTTCGAGTTGAGCGCTCAGCCTGGCTCCGCCTCTTCCGCTACGTAGCTAAGATGGGCTGCCGTTGAGTACGGGAGAGTGTCCTTCGATCCACACTTCACGATTAGCCCGCGTTTTGAGTACACATCCGGGTCCTTGAAGTGTACTTCTTTTCGCCGGATCTGAATTGGAACGTACTGTTGTACCAAATTTGGCTAGTAAGTACGGACAGAACGGGTATTGGAACACGGCCATGGCATGGTTAGCGAATAGCGTTAGCATTAGCGCTGTGAACTCACAAGACTCCGGCCGAAAATAATAAAACTCCCGACGCTAATCAATCCGTCCTCACTTCGTTTCGGTTTCCTTCAATTTCCACTTCCACTGCTTTATATAGTTTTATAACACACAGTTTCTACAGTTATACTAGTTTACGACTTTCTACAATTAGTTTTTATCTTGCTTGTCTCTCGTCTGCTCGTGTTGTGACTGCGCATCGACGACAGCTACGTGAAAAGGCGGGGCTTACTTCCCTCTACCCAATCGTAGGTCTGCATCCTTAGATACAGCCAATAGGCCTATCTCACAAAAATCGGAAATGACGTCACACCGGGTAAACATTCTTCCGGCGAAGTCATTTTTGTATTGGCCGTCAATGCAAGAAATGGACCGTTTCTTCGCCACTTCCCTGGTGGGTTTTCCCAAGTTGCGATTTAGAGATGTGCGGCAGATTGTGGAGACACACTCGAACAACACCCACAGTCCAGGCTGGCAAAGGGGTACAAAGTATTTTGTGGAGGAGTTTTGTACCACAATATCAAGGTAAGTGGTCTTAAGGTGGTTTTTGTTGGGTGTCAGTTAGGCTACTCGGCCGCCTTGCTCATTCATGTTTGTGTGATTGACAAGCAAACCATATACGATCCATATAAATCGTCAGAAATATTGTCTGTGTATGAAATGTGTGTAAAATGATCATATTTGTTA
Organism: Melanogrammus aeglefinus; assembly: GCA_900291075.1. Lineage (NCBI taxonomy): Eukaryota > Metazoa > Chordata > Actinopteri > Gadiformes > Gadidae > Melanogrammus > Melanogrammus aeglefinus. The sequence goes on along the minus strand of OLKM01002627.1, from coordinate 4,959 downwards.
TGTGTAGACTATAATATTATGAATATAATTAGCCATGGTGCTATGAAGTCATCCGTGTGTAGCGTTGGCAATTTTAGCATTAGGTTAGCCAAGGATAGTTCAGGCTAGTGATTTGCATGACAGTTTTCTTCCGATAGCGACATAAACATTATGTATATGCTCAGTTGTCCAAATATGTTGATGCGAAAGGCTTGGTAGTGAGAGGTAGATGCTACCGCTCGATGCAGGAGGAATGAGGAGCCCCACATACTACAGGTTTCTGCTGAGTTAGGGCCCGTTGGCCAAGTCTGTTTGTTTTGATATTCTGTCTTGAGGCACTAACGACCTTGCAGTGCAAGTTTTTCCTCTCTTCTGAAGTTCAGATCATGTCATTGTTCTTTCTTACAAACATTAGCTGCCTTAAGACTTGGCCCACCTAGCTTGCTGCAATGTTGTGGCTGTACAGACCTATGTATTTTTCTTCCTCTTCATTAAGGCACAAGCCGTAAATAAAGGAAAATTTGTTGAAGTGCATGAAAAGGACAAACATCTAGGCTAGTTCATGTTATAAAACATTGCTTAAAACAACAGATGAATGGTGGCCCAAGAGTTTTTGCACGGGAACTGTACATGGGCTTTTTCTGCGGTTGCCAGGGACTCTTTGCCAGGTTTCAATGGCCTATATTCAAGTCTACCTACTTAAATTCAGTAACTCAATTCTTAATGGTGTTCACAGATCACCCTGGAGGGCGTTGGACACTGGGTCTCTCAGAACACGTAGCTGTGCTGCGGGGCCAAGGCTTCCTGTAGCCCATATCACCATTTATATTAATTTTTTCTGGATTTCGATTTTGTAAAATCTTCAGAAATCTTTGAAAAAGTGCCTGTTATAATATCGAATTAAATAATTTTGGGTTTCAGACTTGTTTACTTGTATACATTTTGTATGTTGTACCAAATGCCTTTGGTAAAATTTAAGCTTTAAAACAAATAACTAAGCTTTAAAAAGTTAATCCCGTTTAAATTAAAGGATTTTGAAAAGAATAAAACAAAACGGGCAAAAAAACTCACTGTATTTTGTCAAGGGGCAAGACGAGGGGCAACCAAATGCTGGACACAGGGAGACGGAGACGAATAAAGGGATGAGGTTTATTCAGTCGACAGGCGAGTAGTCAGACAAGCAGGGATCAGAACCAGCGGGGCTAGTCAGAACAGGCGGGATCTAGGGAAACGGCAGGAGAGTCACGACAGGCGAGGATCAGGAACCCAAAGGAGAGTCAGACCCAGGCAGGGATCAGTGAACCGGCAGGAGAGTCAGACAGGCAAGGGATCAGGGAACCGCAGGAGAGTCAGACAGGCAGGGTCAGGAACCAGCGGGGGGTAGTCAGACAGGCGGGGATCAGGAAACCGGCAGGAGAGTTCAGGACAGGCAGGGATCAGGAACCAGCGGGGGTAGTACAGACAGGCGGGGATTCAGGAACCAGAAGGAGAGTCAGAACAGGCAGGGACAGGAACCGGCAGGCAAGCAAGGAGCATGGCAGGCGGGTAGTCAGGCAGGCAGGGGTTCGGCGGACCGGAGAAGACTAGAAAAGGAAAGGGGAGACGTCACTATGGGAAACAGGCTGAGATACTCAAGAAACGCTGGTAGGACAGATACTAACAGGTGAAGACGTAACGACGAACTTGGCGGCCGGCTGATAGGAAATCCCCGCTTATGTAGCGACATCAAAGAGATTTGCGTCAGGTGCGGGGAGAAGGAGGCCCACCAGCGTCCAATAGCCACTAGATGGCGGCATTTGCGACCGCGTAGCAGGCCGCGACGTACAGTACCCCCCCCTCTTAGGGACACCTCTCGGCGGACGACCCACAGCCGGCGGACGACCCACAGCCGACGGTATGGTCCCGATGGAAATCCCAACGAGGCGAGGCATTCAGGATACTCCTCCGGGGAACCCAGGGAGCGCCCTGCGGCCCGTACCCCTCCCAGTCCGAAACAAGATACTGGGTGGCCCCGGCCGCCGGCGACGTACCTCCAGGAGGCCGGCGGAACTGTCCACGCCGGATGGTTATCGATGACCCTGGGCGGAGGTGTGAGGCGGAGCAGGAGGAGACAACGGGCTGGCTGGAGACAGGCTTGAGCATGGAGACATGGGAAGGTCGGGATGGACACCGGGAGAAGATGGAGGGAGTTCGGAGAACGAACGGCACAGGGGTTGATGATAGCCTCCACCTCGAAAAGGGCGATTGAACCGGGGTGAGATCTTAGGGTTAGATCCCCTTCATAGCGGAAGATCCTTCGCCCGAAAGCCCACACCGACTGTCCGGGATTGTACTGGGGGGCAGGCAGGACGCGCGCCTTATTGGCCTGCAGTTGGGAGCGCGAGGATGCGCGGAGCAGGCGGTGCGTGTGCCGCTTCCAAGTTGCTGCCGGCGGCCTGTTGCAATATGAGCCTGGACAAGAACGGGACAGAGATCTCCTCCAATCGGGAAACAAGGGCGGGTGGTAACCAGCGAGGCCATAAATGGGACAAGCCGGTGGATGCGTTTGACCAGGCGTGTTGTGGGCATACTCGACCCAGGGAAGCTGAAAGAGGTCCCAGTGAGGAGGGGGTTGGCGTGAGAGACACAACGGAGTGGCGGCCTCCATCTCCTGGTTGCGCCCGCTCCGATTGTCCATCTGGACTGGGGTGAGAACCCGGAGGGACAGGCTGGGGCGTGGCCCCTAAAGCGCGCACAGAATGCCACGCCACACCTGAGAGGTGAACTGGGGCCCCTGTCGCGGAAACGGATGGTCCGCAGGGATGCCATGGAGACGAAACACATGCCTGACCAGGAAGATCCGCCGTCTCACTCGAGGAGGGGAGCTTGGGGGAGAGCGAACGAATGTGTGCAGCCTTGCGAGAACCGATCGATCACCGTGAGGATGGTGGTGTTGCCACCGGACGATGGCAGGCCGGATGACGAATTCCAGTGGCGAGTGACCACGGGTCCGGCCAGGAATGACGCGGCAGAGCCCCGGAACAGCCCTGAACGCGGGACGAGTCGAGGTCTATTCCGGGCACAGGTAGCGCACGCCGCAAAAATGAAGGCACGGACATCCGCATCCATTGGGAAGGCACCAGAATCGCCGGGCGGGATGAACTCCAGGTGCGCGTAATTCCCGGGTGACAAGGTGAGCTTGGAGGAATGGGCCCCAGAGCAGCACTCTGGATCGTAGCCTCGTCCGGTACTAACAACGATTCGGGGACCGCGAACCAGATCCGCGCTGCTGCCCTGCCTGCAAGGCGCACCGCAGACTCAACCTCCCAGGTGAGTGTGGCGATCCGACAAGCGGAAGTGCAGGATTGGTCGTGGGCTCAGTACTCGGGTCCTCGGGGGAGTACAGGCCGGACAGTCAGCCGGGCTTGCCGTTCTGGGAACCGGACGGATAGGTCAATGAAAAATCAAAATCTGCCCGAAGGAATAAGGCCCACCTAAAGCCTGTCGCGAAATTCAGTCTCCTTGGCTTGCCTTGAATGTATGCCAGGTTGCGGTGGTCAGTCCAGACAATAAAAGGAGGGCCGCGCCTTCCAGCCAATGCCGCCACTCCTCCCTAATTGCAATCTTGATGGCCAAGAGGCTCGCGGTTGCCAACATCAAATTCCTCTCCGGCCGGGGACAACCGCGGGAAGAAAAAGGCACAGGGGGTGGAGGCTTTGTGGTCGAGGGAAGAGCGCTGGGAGAGGACCGCGCCCCCACTCCAGGTCCGAACGCGTCGGCCTCCACCACGAAACTGAATGGCGGGATCGGCTGGACGAGGATGGGAGCGGAAACGAAGCGTCTCTTGAGGACCCCGGAATTGTGCCTCCGCCGTCAGGCGTCCACGAGAATGGACTCTTGGTAGAGGTCAGCGCTGTGAGAGGTGCCGCGACCTGGACGTAGCCCCGAGATAACCGTCCTAAAAAATTAGCAAAGCCAAGGAACTGCTGCAACCTCTTGCGGTCGGAGGGGGAGGTCCCACTCGGCCCACACGCTGAAACCTTTGGACGGATCCCATCCTGAGCTGGCCCTGGACCGATGATGTAGCCCTAGGAATGAACGGATGAGGACGTGGAAGTCGCACTTCTCCGCCTGGACTACAGACGATTCGTCAAGCAATCGCTGAAGCACCTGCCGGACTTGAACCCTGTGCTCCTCCACGGATCTAGAAAAAAATCTGGATGTCGTCAATATAAACAAAAAACAGAGCGGGTTAACATGTCCCGGAGGACATCGTTTACCAGACACTGGAGACAGCGGGGGCATTGGTGAGTCGAAGGCATAACTAAATATCCGAAATGACCCAACGGCCGTGTGAAACGCGGTCTTCCACTCATCCCCCTCCCGGATGCGGACCAAGTGGTATGCGGTTGCGCAGGATCGAGCTTTGAAAAAACCACGGCTCCGTGGAGGGGAACGAAGGCAGAACTAATCAGAGGTAAAGGGATACCTGTTCTCAACAGTGATAGTTTCAGACCCCGGTAGTCAATGCAGGGAAAAGCGAACCGTCCTTCTTCCCCACAATGAAGAACCCGCTCCAACCGGCGAAGAGGAAGGGCGGATGATCCCAGCGGAGAGGGACTCCCCGATTTACTCCATTCCTGGACTCCCGCTTCGGCCGGGAGAGATTAAATAGGCGACTCCCCGGAAGAGGAGCTCCGGAAAAGGAGGTCTGACTGGCCAATCATAAGACGGTGGGGGCAGGGACAAAGCGCGGGACTTACTGAACACCTCCCCAAGGTCGTGGTACTCCGGAACGGAGGACAGGTCGAGAGGGACGGCGGCAGACACGAGCTCCGGCGCCCGAGGTGACTGGGCGGACCGCAAACAATGGGACAGACAGTGTGTTACTCAAGACACCACTTCGACCGGTACCCCCCCAAATCCAATCTGGGGGTTTGTGAGTCTTGGGCCAGGGGTAACCCAGAACCACCGGGGAGAAGGGACTGGACAATAAAACTA
>OLKM01002626.1:27500-45582 GCA_900291075.1 Melanogrammus aeglefinus | reverse complement strand
GGGGGGGGGGGGGGGGGGGGGGGGGTGAAAGCAGAGACCCAGGCCTCCGCCATGACAACCGGACCCGGAGGCGTCACATGACCTGAACCAAGCCCCATTCAACCAATCCCCCCCCCCCATCTAGAAAGCTCACGTCGATAGTGGTCGAATAAAAGCTTTGAGGAAAAGAAATAATTGAACAAAAAACGGGATTGTGCATAAAAATAGCTTTATTTCAAATAATAAAACCAGGCCCGGCATTCAGAAACCAATGATTCATTGGTGGGGGCCCAATGTGCCCTTGGGGTGGTCCATGTACTGCTCCAGGACCAAAGTGACTAGAGCTGGGAGCAGATCAACATCTGAACTGTTTCCATGGGGGCTCTGGGTAGTAATCAGGAGTATTTGGAACTCTCCACAGAGGAGTCTGCTTCCAGATGGAGAGATGTTTAATGACATGCTTACTGCTGGAGGTCCATGTTATTTAAAAGGCATTTTTTTTGGTGAGGGCTCCCCCACTTTACTGGGGTTGACTGGTTCCTGATCAAAGCAGAGCGTGAACCGTTCAATAAACGCTTCGATGACGTGAATGATGATCGGAGCGTTTCTTCAATGACAATTCTACAATTTTCTTCACGAACGTCTGAGATTTAGACGGAACACAATTTGAGCTATTGAAACGAAATGCACTTTAACAACCTCCAGGATAGAATTTGCTTAGCTAGCTAGCTAAGTGATGGTGGTTTCACCAGCCAATCATTTACCACGTTTTCATTAGCAGTAGCCGGAACCAGGGCCTGAAAGTATCTGAGAAACCGATGGGCTAACAGAGACTTAGCACAGCGGCTAAGGCTAACAACACTTAGCTAGCCGAGTGATGCTAACCCTGGCAGTTTGAACCGCTGAAAACACGGCAGTGATATGTTTTGTGAAGCTTTCATTTCAAACTGTTAATCTGGAGCTAAATCTCTTGAGGCCATCTCGTCGGTACAGCATCCCTTAAAAGACCAAGCGATAAACAGACCGCATGAGAAATCCTTCTTCTACAGTAACAAAAAAATAAAAACACATAAATACATAGCGCTTCAAAACAAAAAGTCTAAAAGATAATAGAAACTCTTAAAAAACTGTCTTATAACTATTTGCTTTTGAAAATCTCCACCTAGCGTGTATAAACCTTTTAAAATCACATACACAACAGCTGAACAAGAGAGGGGGGCAGGGAAGAAGGCCATACAATATCGAGTTAAATTAATGAAGAAAAAGAAAAACGTTGGTCAAATCCTGAAAATAAAACCAACAATCAAAGAATGAGAGTTAGTATATGCATCGGTAGTATCGAAATCAAACAACTCGACCCTCAACAGAAGAGGTGAGAGTTTGATTCCAAGCACTTACAGTATAATCACAACCAGAACTTAAACATTATTATGGCTGTGGAGCAATAGAAGCTATAAGCAATACAAACCAAAAAGACAAAAACAAGAAAAATTATAATTTGGCATTTAAATATTTGGTAGGATTTGGGTTGTGTATATTGCGATGCGTTTGAGAAAAATGACGTACCAACATATAATCCAAACTATGTACAGACCCTTACTAGACCCGTGTGTGTCTGTTGGAACCAGAACTTTATAAATACAGTGTGTAGTTAATCTGAGGAAGAGGAGTACTAACAATACCCCCATGATGAAGCTTACTGAACCAAAACTCACAAAACACAGGACAGAAAATAAACAAAAATAGCTTGAGAGTCTAGCTTATTTGACAAACTTCGGAGAGATTGAGTACCACGGAATAGCTTGAAAACGACAGAGTTAATCACGATAAGAGACCAACTGCCGTGTGTCCTGACTGTGACTCAAAAGGCGGGGCGGGGGCCTGCGGCGGCTCCACCATCAGGGTCACACATGGCCCGAGATAAGCAGGAAATATTATCTTTCAGAGGGTCGACTTCTAAAGCACACGCTGATGTCCACAGCCGCCCTCCCCCCCCACCCCCCACCCCAACACCCACAGGCTGGTGGGCCGGTCTGGAATGCACTGCCTCGGCCAGAACCCAGTGAGCCGATTCACCAAAACAACGCTGGAGAGAGAAGGAAAATTACACCACAGACTTCTCTCCCGGGCACGCCGACGAACCAGCACTAGAACAAGTACTATGAATCAGTCCCATGAAGCAGTACTACGAACAAGTATCACAAACTAGTACTATGAATCAGTACCAAGAACCAGCAATAGAACCAGGACTATTAACCAGTACTAGAAAAAGTCCCAGGAACCAGCAGTAGAGAAAGTTCTTTGAACCAGCACTACAACACCCTGAACCAGGATCCTACCTTCTGTCAATATTTGCTATATCCTGGGACTTAGAAGTTGAGACTCTAACCCATGATTGAAAAAAAGTGGCCAAGTCACAGTTGGTTATAAAAGCCTAGTTAAACTCATTCTATGGTTTTCTTCCGGTAGCGTCCGACTTGAGGGTCAATCTCCGGGTCTTTCCGTGTGGCTGAATTTGAAGCCTGACTCATGTCAGAAGGAATGAATGATTTCTAAGAGTGCTGTAACTATTTACCCAGGAGGACTGCTCCGAATCGTTCAGCCCAGGGCACGGCTGGCCTGTGGTGGTGGGTGCTGCGGTAAGGACCCGGAAACGCTGGTGATGGTTTCTGATCGACAGGGAAAGTACCTTCTGACAACGCGGGGTGACATTTCTTCCCGAGCATAAAAGGAAATCTTTTATTTAGAAAAGAAAATGAAAGTCACAATTAACGGTTGAAATCTCTGCATGACGTTGAAGACACAAAGACATAACAAAATAATTAAACTACAGTAAAGTGGAGCTCTGCGATACCAGAACAAGATTCAATAAAAAAAACAACCTAAAAACAGACTCCTCATTGGTTGAGGAGTGGACCAATGAGGAGCCGGAGGAGGTAAAAGGACAAGGAAAATAAATAAGTGGAGCTGAACGTGTACCGCGATGAGAGCATGGCATTGCACAGTGTTAGTGTTACAAAACGACTGGGGGGATAGAGAGAGAGGTGGGGGGGGTACGAAAGAGAAACGCAAGAGAAGACTTATTTACAAAGTCCTCAATTGTCGATAAAGTTGTAGATGCTATTTACATGGGGAGACGAAACCAAAAAAGAAAACCAAAAAGGTCAATTCTAATCAAAACGGCGGTCTCGTACCAAACTGGTCTGGAGATGAAACGGTTTCCCCCCCCCTCTCGCTTCCTCTCAAAAAACTAAAAACAAATAAAACAAATCTAAGAACAAAGCCTCTGATTGGATAGAAGGGCACCAATAGATTGATTGAATATTGAGGAGGGTGAAGAGGAGGGGGCGGAGTCAGTCAGTGCTCCGTTGAAGCGGTCCTCCTCCCTGATTGGCTGCTACTGAATGTCATTGGGCGGGGCCATGAGGCCCAGCAGAGGGAGGGGGGGGTGTGGTGGGTTTCAGGCACTGAGTGAGGTTGGGGGCTGGGTTCGTATCCGGGGGTCTTGATCAGGGTTCAGAGGTCAGGTCAGAGGGCAGGGGGGGGGGGGGGGGGACTATGCGTATATCTCCGTGGTGGGGGCCTTCTTGTAGATGGGCTTCTTGCCCAGGTCGTAGCTGCCCTCGTCCTTCTTCTTCATGCGGTAGATGAGCAGCAGAATGAGCAGCACGGCGAAGATCAGCCCCACGGCGCCCCCTGCGATCAGAGCTGGAAGGACAGGACGAGGACACCGTCAACACTCGGACCTCAGCGGGATTATACACCATTATATTGTTTATATGCATCGATCGGTTTCAAAGTATAAACCGATCCATGTCCACCACTGTCGTGTTTCAGATTTTAACGCGTTTATACTTTGAAACAAATCCATACCATCAACCATTCATAGACGCGTGTTTGCCTTCTGGCGTCTTCACCATCAAAGCTAACCCCCCCCAAATAGCTAACCCTCATCATCTAACCCTAACCCTAGTAGCTGAAGACGTTAGGGTGTTTGTAAACCGCCTTAGGGACGAGAATCAAGGGTCTTGGAAATCGCTTCGGTGAGTTTGATCTATTTTCCAGCCACCACCGTTGCCAAACACGGCACTCCTCCGTCTTCATAGTCGAACCCCGTCCTAAACATGAAGGGTACCGTGCCAAGAACCCGTCAGCCAGCGGGTGGGGTGGGTGCGGGTGGGGTGGGCGCCGGCTCTACTGACCTGCGAGGACCTCCGTCTTGTTGAAGATGCTCTCGTCGCTGGCGTGGGACATGAGCACGTTGGAGGGCTGCTCCTCGTTCGAGGAGGGCGCCTCGTTGCGGTGCAGGGGGATCTCGTTGCTCTTCTGCACCGCCTCCACCTCGTCCACCGTGGGCAGAGCCGGCCGCTCGGGGATCTTGTTGTCGTTGACGTCAGGCTGGGGAGAGGAGGAGCCACGGGGGGTGTTAGACACGACTCAAACTAGCTGAAGGAAAGCCGAGTGGATTCCGTCCAAAATTCACATCACATCATCCTCCTCACATTAAACTATTCCATTTATTTATTTATTTACATAGTTTGCGTTTCTCAATACATGCCACAAAAGGCAGATGTTTGCCACCATTTCCTTCGACGACAATAGAGCATGATTCCCTTCAACAATAAGTACTGACAAACCGAGGTCGTCAAATACAAACTAAGGGGTCTAATGTATCGCTATCCCAACATCCCCCCCACTGGGCAGAGGGGAGTCGACTCTTGGGGGACAGTTCCTCACCATGGCGGGCGTCTTGTCCTGGTCCCACCTGGTGGGCACGGTGGTGGCTGTGGAGGGAGGAAGAGGAGGGTTAGAGGATGCCATGTGAAGGGGGTTGGTACGAGGAACACTCCAGAACACAGACCTACAGGGAGTCATTCCAGTTCAAACTAAATCTCGACGTTTCCTCGTAAACTACTCCAATGAAATCCCAAAGAGGTAATAATGAATTCACGGTCTAGCGGTGTTTAGAGACTGCAGTCTCACTATCCTAAATCAATACGTTCACATTTACAGCGCACATAAAAGTGGTTCCGAAAACATCTCGGTACGGACCTCCATCGCCGGACCCGGAGAACTCGGACTCCTCCTCGTCGTCTTCGTCGTCGTACGGCGTGGCGTCTTCGGCGTCGACCGTTGTGTGCGTATCCTCGGTGAAGGCGAAGTCCGAGCCGTTGGGGGAGTCCCCTGACGACACCAGGTCGTCAGGGTGCGTCGTGGGCATCCATGTCTCCATCTCCCTCACCTGCTGGGGCACCAAAGGCAGGCCAGGGGTTAGACCACAAGCACCTCGAGCAAGGCGACTACAGAGATGAGCCAACAGAGTCCGTCCCCCCCCCCTCCGGAGGTTTGACAACGACACCCGTACCGGGGTCAGCACCAGGGTCGGACCTCAGGGTCCACTCCTTCCTCAAGGCTTTGGTTTGCTAGTTTGGTCTTTTTAACAAGGTTGTGCAGCACTCGTTGTGTAGCGACTGACTCCGTTTGGCTCCTGCTAGATGACTCAATGTTAAGGCCATCCAGATTGAAGGCAATCACTGCGCCAGGGTGATAAACCAGCCTGGTCTGGTTTCAGTCTTTGTGTTTAGGACAAAGGCCGGAGAGACATTGGGTTGACGGCCGTGACACAGGTCACTGCGAAAAGGAGTCCAAAAAAAACATTCCCTTCCCATCGGATCACATTCACTCGGTGACTGGGAGATGTGATGGACAAGTGTGTTAAATTGATGCGGGCATCTCAACCATCGGAAAGTAAGTAGCAAGCGACCTCACACAAAAAAGGGAAAACTCAATGAATACATTAAGAAACGCTGTTGCCACCGGTGACTGAAACTAATGAACAGAAGGAAGACATTTTTCAAGAAATCCAAGGCAACATAGTTGCCTTGGATTTCTTGAAAACTGTCTTCCTTGTGTTCATCTGTTCTTCCTTCTGTTCGTGGATGACTCCAAGGACTCACCCACCGGGGCCCACAAGAGGACATGTAGTAAAACACTTCAGTAGCCTAAAGAGACACCACTCGGTACACGACCGAGGAAAACCTTTCCTCTCCTCCGACTGTCAAGCGAGTCAACACCAGATCCTCAAACAGTGGAGGTAATTACAACCGTGTAGGTCTGAAGTACTGCTTTAGACTCTTCGATATTTCTTCCCCTGCTCATTGTCTGGTGCCTCAAACGGACAAACACTGACATTAACGATTGCACACTGTTATCACAGAGAACGTACGAGTACTGTTCCACTCCTAGACCGTCTAATTCAACACGGCCAAGTATACAGGGGGCTTCAGCGACACTGGTGTCAACCGTGATTAGACAGCGGGGAATGTCTTCCGTTTCTGTGCTCTAATCTTAACTCATTCGATGAATTGAAAGCCGCAGTGCTCCCGTTTGGATTGACTCGTCCCAGAGTAAAGTCAACAGTGGTGACTTGTTTGCTCTTCCCAAGCCGTCCCAAGAGAGCTGATCCGCTTGCCAAAGCGAAAGTCATTGAGACGGTTCAGAGACACCGACACCTTGAGCAGAGAGTCCGCTCTCTAATGAAGCCGTCAGCAGGCGCCCAATGGACACAACGGAGGATTCAGGAAACCAAGACATCGGTTTTCCACAAGCGCCCCCCACAACCGGCCGCAAGAACCGTCCCTCGAGAGTTCAACGCAATAACCTTTTCACAAGCGAGGAGGCTCCTTGATGAGGAGATTCAAAGTATTCCGTAGCAGATGTCCAATTACTAAGAAGACCAGCACCCCCCTCTTGCTGTTTTAAAGACCCACACAAACAGCGTTCTGCATGACAACAGCAGCGGGTCCACAGTCGTTCTGTAATCCCAATGAGGGGAGGGCAAGCTATGCTAATCCCATTAGCACACCTAATTTCATCGACCCATTTGGGTGTGTGGGGGGGGGGGGTCTTATTAACACCCCACCAAACCTCTATCAACCTAATTAACATGACCACACACACACACACACAAACAAAGAGGGCAGAGAAACAAGGGCGAAGACCGAGTCAAGAGATGGGGAGTGACCCTGCCCCGAGAGAGCAACCGTTTAAGGTGCAAGGATGGTGGTCTCTACAAAGAGATCCCAAGGAAGGAGGTCTGTGTCTTTAGCCTCCCCATCCATCCTTCACAAGTACAGACACAATCCCTCAACATCACTTCATCCAAACCCAGGGATCCCTCTGCTAGTTTAAACACCAAAAGGTTAGACATGTAAAATAGTGATAGTAGCATTGTGCATCGTAATGCAAATGGTCGGGCTAGGCTAACATGACTAAACTGAATTAGTAGTGAGGTGTGCAAGAACACAGCCGGTGTTGAACAGCCCAATAGGAACGGGGAAGCTAGGCCAAGTAAGGCTGGCTAACAGATGACAGGACTGAATGAAGAGGAGCGGAGAGCGGCTCACGGTAGAGGCCCGAGTCAGGCTACAAGGCTCGCAGCGCTGTAGCCTCTCAGTGGGAACGGCTGACCAGTTAGGCTACGGCGAGCGACCCTTATCTGAAGTTCTTCACACAGAGCGGCTGGGAGAAGGCCAGTCGAGTTGTTTATTATGTCGACAGTGCGGGCGATAAAGAGTGCTGTGTGGTGCTAAACAGCAACATACGAGTGCGGGTGGAAGGAAACTGAATTAAACGGTTAACAGGGGGGGGGGGGGGGGAAGGCAGGCTATACGATCTGCCTGAGAAGATGTTTAAAAATGCTAAAGACACATGAAACGAATGCAAGAGCATTGGGAAAGGCATTCACAACCCCCCTGTCTCTAGGAGACACGCGCGTGACATCATGCGCCTGCACCATAATTGGTTCCAGCCGACTTCAGAACTAGTGGCTTTTCTTACCAATCCCCCCCCTTCTAGTGTGTGTGTGTGAGTGTGTGTGTGTGGCAGCCATCTTGAGGCCTCCTCCCTTCGCTGTTCGGTATACGAGGGCCTGGATGCGGCCTTCTCTAAGCCAGCCACTCCCGTGTTCCTCCATTGCCCGTCTCCCTTTTGTTTTGGTATATCTCCTCTGTCTCCGCTTTGTCCATTCTGCCCAAGCGAAGCCATTTCATTTGTACGTATTGACTCATTGAAAGAACCCCTTTGCACAAAAACACTCCCTCAATGACCCTGTTTCACTCTGTTGTTCCACAATCAAAGGCCAACAAAGACACAGTTTGTAAAGGGGAATTCAAAGCAGCCTTAAACCCCCGCTATGCCCTCTTTGAAACCCCACACAGAGGTAAAGTGTGTGTGTGTGTGCCTCTAATCCACGCTGGTAAACTGGGGAGTGTCTGCCCTTCATTTCCTCCCCTTGTGTTCAGTCGATGTGGGGTCCTACACACAGAGAGAGAGAGAGGCAAGCTGGTACAAGCCGGCTGAGTCACCAAACGGGCACCGGACTCACTGGAGTCGCACCGCGCACGTCAAAGCAGGGAGATCTTCCAAAATCATGACTCACATGACGGAAGAAATACCAAGTCCTGAGGACACGCAAAGTGCTCTCAAAGATGACGGACACCTTTTAGAACCAATGGGGAGGGCATAGGGAGGCAGGTCCCCCCCAGTGTGGTGGCGCGATAGTAGGGTGATAGCGTAACCATCCTCCTTCCTTTAGGTCAGGGAGGGTTGCCCTTTAGCAAACCTGGAAATCACTCCCCACTCTGTCCCCCGAGTGCAGAGTGAAGTTGGAAACCCCTTCCACCTTTCAATGTCCTCATTAAAAACGAAGGCCCAAAACTACTTGACTGACCGGAAGGCACACATCTCAACCCAGGTACAGGACATCTCTACGAATGACCCCCCTGTACCCTTCAGGGGGGGGGGGGGGGGGGGGTGTCCTGTGTGTTTCCCCCCCGGTGTACAGCGAGAGACTGGGTCCAAATTACAGCTATGCGAGTGGTGCTCTCCCTGACGACATACCTGGCCCCCTGCGGCCCCCCCCGAGAGGTGTTCAGACCCGTCCCGACAGGTTGCTGCTACGACGGAGAGGAGCCCGGCACGAGAACACACATCAACCAGCAGGCCATGGGGAGAACGGAGGCTTTGGTTGTGGATGACGTCAGTGAGTTTATTATCAGATCGGCAGGATATCTCCACCCGCGACTGCGCGCACGCTCTCCCATAGAAGCACAACCCAACTGGGAGGGAGGCCAGGGTCTGGCCTCGTGCGCCTACAGTCTTCAGGACGATGTGTGTCGACTCGACATGCACACGCCTGTGCGTCATGTTCACGAGAACACAAAAGAGGAGACGACCACCCCTTCTTTGTGGATATGGAAACCACCTGCAGATAAAGATCACTGCTTTGAATCTAGGCCTCGTTGCTGCCTTTAGAAATCGCTCAAACCTTTTGACATTCCCTTCGTTTTGTCGGGGCAGGCTGTAGCAGGTTCTGCTGCGAAGACACGGCGATATGGAGTCAGGGAACAGGGTCAACCCCGGCCAACTGGTTCATGACCCAGAAGCCCAAGAGCAACAAACTACTACAACCTCACACTCCGGTCCCAGTAGCCTGCTTAACGAAGGGACTCCAGATACACGTCATAAGGAGCAGGGAGGGGCGGGGCGACCTGCTCTGCAATGTCTACAGGTAGGCTGTGTAGACATCAGCGGAAACTGGTTATCTTGTGGCCCGGGAGTAGTTCACCATAACAACAACTCGATGCCCTGCCTCCACAGACACAAGGCCTCCATTAGAAAACAAATCCCTTCACAAGGCCTTGACGGGTTCGCCACCGCATACCTCCTCATCACAACAGTCCCGTCACGTGCACCACAAACTGATGAAGAGTGCACGTCTGACAGGTTCGGTCAGGGTCAACGCCTGGCCTTCAAATTAATATAAATGCATGCAAAGCAACAACGCGCCACTCTTCCCCCGAATCATGGAGTACTTTTCGCTGACCACAGGAAGCAGCTGATAGGGGCACAGGGGCGCACTGACTCCACTCCCCCGGAGGAGGAGGTGGAGAAAACGTTTTCTTGTGATGGCCCAGAAAACATTGAACATTATCAGCAAGCGGAAAGTAAATTCACCGAAATCCTGTTTGTTCCAAACGCTGCTTGGCTCGTCCAACAGGATAGGTTTGCTATGATCAGATATCCATAATTAAATATTCCCATGGAAATTAAATAGAAAATGACATACGAGTAAAAATACAACCATACACACATCCCAGTATGAACAACAGATGTTCAAGATAAATGAGCATAATGACTACTTCGTATTCCGAGTGATAAGATCTTATTTTGAAGCACAGGTCTCAACTCTATTGCCTAATCTCTTGAGATAATCTTTTACCTTGAGGCTCTGTCTCGCCTTAACAAGAAGTAATCCAACAAAGAGCTCTTTGTTCCGTTCAGACGCTGGACTCTGGTTTTTCTGGCGGTCATGTTGCATGGAGTTTCCAAACGAGCGCCATTAAGGAAACTCCTATTGGTCGACAAAACAAGGCCTCGGGTCATGTGATACAGCGCACTTCAGAAAGAGGAAACTGGATTTGGGAATTTTTCCTTTTTAAATAGTCAACGTCGGCTCCCTAAATGATTATGCAATCAAAACAAAAGGTTTGCCCACAAAGAAAAATTCCCTTTGGCTTCTGAACCGGTTACGCCCCGTAAACCCAACCCAAAGCTGGCATGTAGCGGAATATCATACAACAGGGAAGTGTTTACCAAAAAACGAAAGCAGAGAAACTCCACTTGAAAACTTCCTCAAGCGAGATCCTCGAGGAATTCCACTTCCTCTACAGAACATGCTGCGTGTTCTACATGAAAGGCCGACTCCCCCCCCCCCCTCGATCATGACACTGCTCTCCCAGATTTACCCATCAGCACCCACGTGCCCGTTGAATCAGACGACCGCGCTCCCGGGAACCCCACGATGTTGGCTGGCCTCTAATGCGAGGCCAGGCAGTTTTCGGAATGGGATGACGTCTCCGATCGTTTCCTTGTAGGCGTTGGCCATCGGTGGCTGGCTTAAAACTAGTTGAGCATGAATTCCTAACAAGACGCACATTGTAGTTAATGAAGAAACGCTCCTTGTTTGACCTGCTGGTCTATCATTTGCTTGTTTATTTGTTTAAGCATTTAGCCAACGCTTTTATCCAAAGTGACTTACGACGATGCATTATTTCAGGGCCCATCTCCCCTAGAGCAATCTGGGGTTAAGTGCCTTGCTCAAGGGCACAATGGTGACGGCGGGATTCCAACCCCTGGCTTTCTATGGCTACTAGCATGTTAACCGGGTTCCTTAAGAGCCACCGCTCGTCTACAGCAGCCGGTCAAAGAGGGGGCCTGCCTGACGCTGCGAGACGAGCCAGGCTCATGAATCCGGTTCCTTCCATTAGAACCATAACCTGCCCGGAAAAACAGTGAGTGGAAACGCCCCTGCGGCCGCCCTCTGTTAACACAGAGGTCCTCAATGTGTCCACTTTGTTTTTAACACAATCCAAAAAGGCCACCCTGTCAAACCACCCGCCGCTCGGCCAATGAGATCCCTCCCTTCCCCCCGGGGGCCAGACAAAGCCGTCCGACGCCTCTGGGGCATATCAATAACCCCGGCGACCGGGGGCTAAGCCCAGGGTGGCGCCGCCTTCATTAAGGGCCGGAACAATCCGTCCCATCTGCCCTACGCAGGGAGGCATCTGGTCCATTCACAGGGCCACAGCCCGGCCGGGCCCTCAAAGGCCGCAGCAGAAAGTACCAGCATGCCGGAGTGGGCTTCCGTACTCTTTGTCACGTCGGACGTCTCTTGACCTCTGGGGGAAAAGGCCAGTCCCTTGTTGTTACTCCGGCCCTCTGACCAATCACTGGGGTAGCCCCCAGGTCCCCCCAAACCACCCCCTTCTCCTCAGAGGCTCAGCAAGCTCTTTGTCCGTAGATTAGCTTAAGTGCCAAGTGAAACTGAAACACAATGTCCGGCGCTATAGTCTGAAACCCCACTGGCCATTACATCCGCCATAGCACCTTGTTAAAAGTCCATTTGTGATGCAGCGTTACCGATAGGGAAAACCTTGGCTGTGGACGAAGACTAGCCGGTGGTGCAGCCTTTAGCTACAAGGGGGGTTACACATATCCATCTATGACACCTCTAAAACTTGTGCATTATGATTAATAGGATAATGAAACCTTGCATTGCGCCGGACCCCGTATTAGTCTGACCCTTGTGCAGGACAAATCAGTAACCGGAGCCTCGGGACCACAGTCATGTCCATATGGTCGGGACAGAGGACAAACTGTCTCTGAACAAACATCAAGGCCCTGCCCCCCCCCAGTGCCCGTGTGCCCGTGTGTGCGCGCGTGTGTGTGGCGCTGGCATCAAAGCCAGCAATGACGCAGTCACACGTCCACATAGAGTCCTGATTGTCAGGTCACGTGCACAGAGACACACACCTCTGCCATTTTCTCCAGACAAAAGGCCTCTAGATTCCTTCCACCTTCTCCGTGTCTATCTATAGCCGTCTTTCCAACAATCATGGCAAGGGGGCACTCTGGAAACCAACTGAGATGTAACCACCCTGCAAGCATCGTTAGGCATCTGACCGATATACGTTACATAAATCGAGGGCCTACTGCCCGTAACTCCTGTGGGGGTTTCCCCCGGACTCAAACCTTAAAATGGTCACATGATGCAGGGCTTTGTTCATGGGACTCGAAACGTCTAAACCTGATTACTGTCCAGTACAAAGATAAACTGTTTAGCAGTTCACCAGCGAGCTACTTAACCCGATCAATTAACCAGGTCAAGCACGAGGCTCAAAGCTTGCATGAGACGCACGTTATTCCAATCCAATTCTTTTTTTTTTTACTATGTATTAACCAAAATTTGCAATGGATTTTAATCTAGCAACTGTACCTAGCTCATTACCTGTACTATAAATAGCACTGAGATAAGACAATAATTCACTGCCTCATTCGTGGACCACTTGAAATCAAATCTGTTTCCTTGCTGCCGTAAGAAACCACGGTGGCTGAAAGACTTTCTGATAAGTCATAATCGAGTTTCGCTGGCGTCTACCTCGAGAGGGAATGTCCCGAGGTCTGATTTTTAGCTTCCTCTGTGGGATGAAGTCATGCAAGCTGCCTGTTCAGACGCCTACCGCGGTAAACCCTATGAGGGTTACACCGATAGCCTGTGGTCATTGAAGAGGAACATAACACGGGAATCTTCTTTGTAAAACAGGGCTTTCTGATTGGGTTCCCCACCCCCCTCCCCCATCACTATCCTCGGATCAAAGAAATCATAGCAGTAGATTTATTATCTGCCAGAATCCCGATCTCAAAAGACAGGAAGTAATAACTGGAGAAAAAACCCCAGAATAGGAAGTCTCAGGTTAAAGTAACTCCGGAAGTTGGTAATGAAGCCTTTATAAGGATGCCAAAAAGGGCTAAACTGGTGTTAATGGGAATCTCCCACAGAGAACCATCAACACAGACTTCCCTCTCGTTTGAAATCACTTCCTGAGAGCGCAGACGCCCATGTTTACAAGCGGCTGAGCCATTTAGCAAACCACGGGCTATGACCCAGCTTCAGTTCTGGTGGCTAAACTGTAACACACGCACAAAGCCACACGACTAGTGCTAGCTCTGGAAAACTTGCTGGTTGGAGGACTGTGGGTCTCTTTCCTCCTGTTGGCTGGTCAGCGAGAATTTGGCTACCCAAACACTGTACTCTGCAAAAGGCCTTTCACCGTAGAACAGAACCTTACCGGGTGAGGGAGAACTGAAAGAACGTCACTCTTTATTCATGGGAACGCAATGTTGGAGTGAGCGTGTTGGACTTTGGAGGGTCAAATAGCCCTCATCCGGTCAGCGGCGAGAGGGTGGAGGAAAGATAAACAAAGAATAAAGTGCGCTATCTGCTCTGTGGCTGATGAGTAGCAGGGTTAACGCGGTGGTAATCATCAGGATGTGGTCATCAACAGAATGTGACCGAGCGGACACGCAAACACAGGTAAACAAACACACACACAGACGCAAGTAAAACCCGGCTTCCGTGGGACCTTAAATAACATTGCCGATGCCAAGTGTCCCCTGAACCTGTGCAGCAGGGGGGCCTGATGGAAAATAAATGATCCATTACTGGTGAATCAACAGCCAGACTGCCCACAACAACAAGTTGGTTCCAAGGGACTGCAGCCAGACTGGTCAACCTCCATTTCCCCTCGAGGAGAACTGAGAATCACGGGTCACCACAAACCAGAAACCACCGTCCCAACAGAATGAGCCAAAAATGCCACCATACAACCGGTGGTTGGGGCAGAATCCATTACTTTTAAATAAGTTTCTGCTAAGGGTTACATTTGATATGTTTGATGTATTCAACAATAGGCAGGACAGGTGATCTGCGTCCCCACAGGGGGACCACCATGGCAGGGCTGCCCTCACCACCTGCCCCTTTGTGTGGCGACTCCTCCAGCACGGAACCACAACAGCCCCCACCCAGCAAGACATTTGTTTGCCGGATGAAGGCCTGTGCTGCCATTTAAATGCATCATCGTTACATCATCGGCAAACAACAACAACAAACTCCCGACCAAAGTCCCAAGTCGGCTCGGTCTGCACCCAGTCCGCCCGCATGTTATGGAGTCAATACTAGAACAATAAAACCATGTTAACTGGAACTCAAGACATGCAGGAGGGAGCCAATAGTGCTAAACCGTTCACATAACAAACGTCTGTAAGGATATCTAGGGTGGCTTGGGAGGGGGGTGAATCAAATTCCTCAAACTTTTCTCAGAGGCGCAGGGGAGAAGGGACCCCCTCTTGGTCCACACCCCCTTCCTCCCACATTCCAGGGTCCAAAGAGATTTTATAGACCAGCGGACAGGAAAGAAGCGGCCATTATTACACGTTAGCTACCAGCTTCATTCATCATGTTCCCCAGTCTCCCTCCCAGCACGGCTCGTTCCAACGCCAAGAGAAGGACAAGGAAAGAGAGAGATAAGCTAGCTCGAGAGGGGATAAGAGAGAAAGAAAAACAGAACTAACGAAGGAGCCGGATGGAGGGAGACAAGAGAGATAAGCGAGCTAGTTCTCGTGCAAATGATTAGGAGCTAAATTCAAAAGCGGTTGCATACCAGTATGGCGGTGTTGCTAAAGCCTGGGGCAGTGTGAGAGAGTGTGTGCGTGTGTGTGCTAAGTGTGTGTGTGCGGTTGTGATGTGAGTATGGTGGTGTGTGCTGTGTGCCTGTGGTGTGTGTGTGTGTGTGTGCGTGTGCGTGTGCGTGTGCGTGTGCGTGCGCGTGTGTGTGTGACTCAAATTGGGAGGAAAGTACAGCATGGCTTCTTTAAAACTCCAAAATCTGGGTTTAAGGACAATTACAGTCATGCTAAAGTCAGACTTTTTATTATTTCATTTTATTGTATGTGAAGCACTTTGAGTCTGCCTGCCTTGTGTATGAAAAGTGTTTTATAAATAAAGTTACCTTGCCATCAATAATAATCCAATAGATAGAAAAGTGTGACTTAATTTTACTTAATTTTAAAAGTTCCTTGCGTTGAAGCCAAAGGTTTACAACACTTTAGTTTATGTCGTGTGGACACATTCTGATCACACTAAAACGTTTTAGAATATTTTGTTTGACAGTAATTGGATCACACTAAAAGGGTGTAACCGTTTAACGAAACACTGGTTATGAGAGCTATATCATTCTGTAATAAAGTCAGAATGTGCTTTCTCTTGCATACACCCTGAAACAGGCTGTGTTAATACTTTAAACAATAATATGTATATCCATACATTTTAATATCCATGGCAGAGAAACTGCTGAGGTTATAGGAAAACAAACATGTTTTCTTCCCTTGCATGGCTAAACTGATGCTAATCACCTCCAGAAACGACATGACTAGCACAAAAATGCCTCAACATCCATGTGGCAGTAAAGGACACAAGGCTCAAACTTGCAAACGCACACATTTTCTCTACGGCGAAACACAGCATGGGAAACCACGTCAACCAGGGGGGCAGGGACAAAATCGAATTAACTTTGATGGTCTGAAAGGGGATAATAGCCAATCAGGTTGGTCGATGGGCAACAATGACAAGGCTGCCCAATCATGCAACATTCCGATCATGCCTGTGGCCTTCCCAAAGGACCCTTGTGCTTCCCGGGAGCAGTTTGTACCCCATTGTTGTGCCGCAAAACATTGTATCAATAATCTGGGACCGCCAACCCCAAATTCCAGTAACGACCCCGGTGGGGGGAGGAGCGGGGGAGAGGGGGAGCGGGGGAGCTAAGCAGCCTTCAAAAGGGAAGTGAAGGGAGAGAAGGAGACTATGGAGTGGGAGGAGGGGAGGAAGAAAAGAACAGGACCAACAATTGATCAGAGAGAGGGAGAGGGAGACAATCGGTGGAGAATCGAGAGGGCATGATCAAAAAAGGAAAACGTTAGAGAGGCGGTCAGAGTGAGTACAAGCCTGAGGGGGAGAGAGGAGAAAAGAGTTTTTAATTAAAAGACCATTTGAGTGAGGGGGAGACTAATACACGCCGGTCACACACGGCGGGCCTCGACTACCAGGGGTGTAGGGTGGTGGGGAGGGCATCCCTTATGAAATGGACCAGGGGGGGGATCTATTGAGAACCCTCCAAGTGTGTCAAATACCCCCCACACGGGCCCGTCCAAGGCCCTCAGAGGTCACATTCCGAGAGGGCATCACCGGAGGAGCTCGGCCAACCACCACCACAGGCCAGCTAGCAGGAGGAATGTGAGGGTTGCCCGGCCACGGTGTGTGTGTGTGTGTGTGTGTGTGTGCGCCTGTTTAAATTAACTTTTCAGAATCGTGCCGATGCCTGAGGGGAGACATTGATCACTGATGCAGTCAGTTTTGATACGCAAACACTGAATTGTTTTACCTGCCAATGGGTTGAATCTATCCACCGGTCGACTGGGGTTAAATGTGGACCTTGGCTACAGGCCTTCTCACTATGGAATTTCAGAGTTCTGAAGGCTAGCACCACACACACAAAATAGCATCTCTTGTCAGACTGTAACGAACTTGATCATGACTTGAAGGTTTAGGTCTTGGTGTGTCCACCGTCACCTCAACACTAGGTGAGTCTAGAATGTCGCCCGGGAAGCAGCACATGATGGTCAGGGGGTAGGTTCGCTGGTTTGGACTGATTGTAGCTAGCATGGTATTAGCTCCCGTCTGTCAGCAGCCTTGTTGTTCCGGGTCGGATGCTAGCATAATCTGCCTGTGCAAAGTTTAACTTTAGCCGACCAGATCCATGTAGAAACCATTCAGAGCTCATCCCTCAAGCTACACATGTAGGAGTCAACAGATTGGTTTGTGAACACCAGGATTTACAGGGTGTGGTCCAAAAATATCATTATTTAGGTTATGAGAAAGAGGAGTACCACGCAGCCAGAGGGTTACTGGTGGACGGTTAGGAATGCCTTGGGTCCGAACGAAGCACTGCAACCTTTATACCAGATTAACACAACACACACACCATCTGTACCAGCTCTGTCCCTCCCCCCTGGGCAAGACGCTGCGTGTGACAGCGGAATAGTAACGGAGGGGGCTATCAAGATGCCACCCAAAGTGTGACACACACACACCTAACTATTAATAGTTCATGAAGGTACACCTGAGCCCGCAAATGTCGTCAAGTTAATCTGATACAGCTGTTAAAGACATCTACACACCGACACCAACTATAATAACAGACTCAAAACACAAAATAAGTAACAAATACGAACCATGCAACATTTGACAGGACCATCGCAAAATAACAAGAGTTGAAGTTGCGTACACATAATTTCCATTTCAAATTTCTACATGGATCATTTAATATATTAACCACAGAAACTCTAATTCACTACAACCTTTGCTCCGACTATTAAACGACAGCAATCCTTTCCGAAGAGTAAATGGGAAGTTGAGCTCCAAACTCTCCCAGAGGGCCGCATTCCTTTGACCTTAGGTCAGAGGCCTGTTCGATAACAGTCTACTCTGGGGCTCTGATCAAAAGCACCCAACAGTCTCCTAACAGATAGGGGTACCTCTACGTACATGATAGGCCCCAACACATGGGCTGAATCAGTGAACCCTCGTCCCGGGCCCCCCTATGCTCCCCCGAGCACGGTCCCGGGCCCCCCCCCCCCCCCCCCCCAC
>OLKM01002626.1:22500-25000 GCA_900291075.1 Melanogrammus aeglefinus | reverse complement strand
TCATCCAGGGAGAGGGAAGAGAGATAGTGGTTGAGCCGTTTCCCCAAACGTAAATTTAGATGAAGTTATCACTAAAGGTCATGTTGTTCACCGTGTGTGGGTGGATGTATGTACTTGTGGATGTGTGTACGTGTTTGTGTGTGTGTGTTTTTAACTTTGTGATGTGTGTGCGTCTGTGTGTGTTTTCTGAGTGTGTGTGACCAGTTTACTATGTAGCCCACACCAGTATGTAGACCAGTCCACTCTCTAGACCAGTCCACTCTCTAGACCAGTCCACTCTCTAGACCCAGTATCTAGAACAGTCCACTAAAAAGTCCACACTTTAGACCAGTTTGCTATCTAGACCAGACCACTCTCTAGACCAGTCCACTCTCTAGACCAGATCACTCTCTAGACCAGTCCACTCTCTAGACCAGTCCACTCTCTAGACCAGTCCACTCTTTAGACCAGTCCACTCTCTAGACCAGTCCACTCCCGAGACCAGTCCACTCCCTAGACCAGTCCTCTCACCCAGCCTCTCCCTAGACCAGTCCTCTCTCTAGACCAGATCACTCTCTAGACCAGTCCACTCTCTAGACCAGTCCACTCTCTAGACCAGTCCACTCCCTAGACCAGACCACTCTCTAGACCAGTCCACTCCCTAGACCAGATCACTCTCTAGACCAGACCACTCTCTAGACCAGTCCTCTCTCTAGACCAGATCACTCTCTAGACCAGTCCTCTCTCTAGACCAGTCCTCTCTCTAGACCAGACCACTCTCTAGACCAGACCACTCTCTAGACCAGTCCTCTCTCTAGACCAGTCCTCTCTCTAGACCAGTCCACTCTCTATATCAGTCCTCTCTCTAGACCAGTCCTCTCTCTAGACCAGATCACTCTCTATACCAGTCCTCTCTCCAGACCAGTCCTCTCTCTAGACCAGTCCTCTCTCTAGACCCGTCCACTGTACACCAGTACCTGCACCGTCACAATGACCCAGGGGGGTGTTGGTTCAGTCAGGCCTCAACGCCCTGATGAGTAAAGGAAAGAACACACTAGAGTCACCGCGATGGAGAGCCGAGACCGGGGGTGGGATCTGAGTCACCAGAAAGCACCTGGGCGGCTGGAAGAGATAAGCACGATTAGGACGCAGCTATCAGCTCTGCTCCACGGAAAGGGTGCCGATTCAGAGATAAGAGAGGTGGAAACGCAGGTGACATTTAAATGAGGTGAAGTGCTTCGCGCCATATCAGTCCTCTAGAAGACAAAGAATCCACTGGTTTGGGTCCGCTGTCTGTTTGTCTGTCTGCCGGCTCTCTTTCACTCCGTTTGTCCGTCTGTCTGTGCCCTTCCCTCTGTTTGTCTGTCTGTCTGCGCTCTTCCCTCTGTCTGTCTGTCTGTCTGTCTGTCTGTCTGTCTGTCTTTCTGTCTGCTCTCTTTCACTCTTTCTGTCTGTCTGTCTGTCTGTCTGTCTGTCTGTCTGTCTGTCTGTCTGTCTGTCTGTCTGTCTGTCTGTCTGTCTGTCTGTCTGTCTGTCTGTCTGTTCTGTTTTGATTGGTCTGTCTGTCCATCTGTAATCTATTACCCTGTCTCTCTGTTTGCTTGACCGCCTGTTTGTCAACCTGCATATCCGGCCAAATGTCAAACAGGCTGACAGACAGGCTGACAGACAGGTTGTATGCAAACATCCATCCTATTAATGATTACTTTGAAAACATCCTAAAGAGCAAAATAATATTTGCAATCAACAGTTAAAACCACATGAATCAAACTTTTACTTCAAATGCAGATCAGTTCTACATAGAGCTGATCAGTGTTTTACTTTGTGTTGTATAGCAGATATAGGCCTACCTTATCTTATTGAAAGATTTCTAAATACTCAGGTGATACGTTTCATGTGTTAAGTTTGTATTGTGTTAATGTTACTGTTAACAATTATAACATTTCTGCTATGTAATACAGCAGAACTCCGAAGTAGCTCTAGATCGGGAGAAAACTTCCCCATCCATCGTTTTGATAATACATTTGCGCCCTCTGTCGATCATATGCTTGCATTGCATGTTTATTTCGCTTGCATGAATTCCTTTGTTTATTTCCGTATCGTCCATACAGCTGAATGTGCCTCCTTCCTTACTGACCACACACAATTAACTAAACATCTCATTAATGAAAGCGAACCCATTAAAACACATGACCCCCGAATTCTATATTTAAAGAGGATTCACAAAAGAGAGGATTAACTCTGTTAACCGACGGAACTTTTGTATGCATTGATAGATAAATGATAATCTATGAAAATGATCCTATAGGTGTCGCTCTACTCAAACGTTCACGTTGGCCCGAGGCATGGCGTCCATTTACAGAATAAAATGTGTGATGGATACATGGGCAATGCGGCCTTATTCCTGGAGAGACTGAACCTGAACTAATGTAATATACAAGATCCGAAGAGGACCAGAGCGATGACATATTCACGACACTAACTCAATTGTTGTTTCCATTGGATGGCCTACCAGCCACCC
>OLKM01002626.1:17500-20000 GCA_900291075.1 Melanogrammus aeglefinus | reverse complement strand
GTGTGTGTGTGTGTGTGTGTTTGTGTGTGTGACAGTGTATTTGTATGTGTGTGTGTTTGTGTGTGTGTGTGTGAGAGAGTATAGGGGTTAAAGGTTAAGCTAAAGAGGAGAGAACAGTATTATCGCAGAGAAACACATTAAACTGTGGGCAGTGTCTTGTTTGGAACAGTCAGTGTGTCTCCTTCTACTGATGGACAACTGTCCTTTTTAAATGTATAACATAATATCTGCAATACAGATCTGAGTGCATCAGAACCTGTACCTGTTCATCTACCTGCCTGCTGATCTAGCTGTCTCTCTGTCTCTCTGAATGTCTCTCTGTCCATCGGTCCGTCTATCCTTATGTCAGTCACTCCATCTTTCTGCCTATCTGTCTGTCTCTCTCTCTGTATGACTTTTTGTTCCATCTATCTGCCTGTAGAGAGAGAGAGAGAGAGAGAGAGAGGGAGAGAGGGAGAGAGAGAGAGAGAGCAAGAGAGCCAGAGTGTGAGGCAGAGAGAGAGGGAGAGAGAGAGGGGAGGGAGGAGAGAGAGGGAGAGAGAGAGAGAGAGAAGCAGAGAGAGGCAGAGAGAGAGAGAGAGAGAGAGAGAGAGAGAGAGAGAGAGAGAGAGAGAGAGAGAGAGAGAGAGAGAGAGAGAGAGAGAGAGAGAGAGAGAGAGAGAGAGAGAGAGAGAGAGAGAGGGAGAGAGAGAGAGAGAGAGAGAGAGAGAGAGAGAGAGAGAGAGAGAGAGAGAGAGAGAGAGAGAGAGAGGAGAGAGAGAGGGCAGAGAGAGAGAGGAGAGAGAGAGAGAGAGAGGCAGAGAGAGAGAGGCAGAGAGAGAGGCAGAGAGAGGCAGAGAGAGAGAGAGAGAGAGAGAGAGAGAGAGAGAGAGAGAGAGAGAGAGAGAGAGAGAGAGAGAGAGAGAGAGAGAGAGAGAGAGAGAGAGAGAGCGAGAGAGAGAGGGGTACAGTAGATGACAGAGGCCCCCGGTCGCCCCAGGCCCGTTAAGTAAACAGCCGTGAGAGAGGGGGAGCAGCAGGCCTCCCCAGCTCAGAGAAGGAGCTCTTTCTCTGGCTCCCTGACCGCGGCGGGCCCCTGGGGGCCACAACAGGCGGCCTCATGGCTGTCCATCTCAGTTAGCCGGTGGATGGCCTAAAAGAAAACAAATGGATCCAGATTCCAGACAGGTCGTTTCCAGTGAGCCTCCACCTCATCTCCCTCTGCCATGTGGTCGGCCGGTTGCAGCCGGCTTTGGTATTGGGACCGGGCACAGATACAACAACTCCCCGTTCTATTGTCACTACAATATAAACAGAGGAATACATATGTGTCTATTACAGGGTTGGCTTATACTTATCTAGCATTATCCGCTCATAGGAAATGGAAACTGTAAACTTTCAACAAGTCTTACTGTATAGTGAGGGATACACTTTGACTGTTTTATTTTTGGTATACGATAGACAATCACCAAAGGGAATAAATTATGTATAATGATCATTGTCTTGACGCTAATTTGATTATTGATTATTTATTATTGATTAACTTAATCACAATTTAACAAAGTAAAAAATGTATATCACCCAATACCTTGTCAAGTATTCCTTAATGAGTTCCTTCCTTCCATTTAACTAATGCTAAGCATCAATATAAGAACCAAACCACAGCCTAGTTTAATGATGAGTGCTTTCTTCCTGCAGCCATCCCTGAGCGAGATGCCCCACCTGCTCCTGAGTGACACCTGGAGGCACTGTACGCCGGCTCAACGTCTGAACAGTGAAGCCTCTCTCTGCATCCCTGAGGACTCCTGAGGGGTGGAGTCCGGCCGGTCCATTCCCTGGTTGCCGGGTTACGCTGTTTGTAGAATGTCGGGTGTCCGGGGTGTGGTCGCTAGGAAGGAGTCCTAAAAAAGAAATGGTACGCTTGACTCACGGCGCCCCAAGCACATCCAGTGGGAAATATAGATCTCAATGTTTACCTTATCACTTTTTATGTTAAATTTGAATTATTTTCATACAAAGCAGAGCAGTGGCAAACTGTGTGTGCAGCCCCGGCTAGCAACCGCATTTGTGTGTGGGTGTGTCTATGTTTGTGCGTATGTATATGTGTGTGTGTGTGGGTGTGTTTTTGTGTGTGTGTGTGTGTGTGTGTGTATGCTTTTGTGTGTATGTGTGTATGTGTACATTGTGTGTGTACATTGCGTGTGTTTACATTTGTTTGTGTGTCTGTGCGTGTGTATATCTGCGTGTGCACATTTGTGTGTGTACATGTGTCTGTGTGTGTTTGTGTGTATTTTTGTGTGTCTATGTCTGTATGTGTGTGTGTTTGTCAATCTGTGTGTCTGTGTGTGTGTATGTGTGTGTACATGTGTGTGTGTCTACATGTGTGTTTATATGTGTGTTTAAATGTGTTTCTATAAGTGTATGAATGTGTGTGTGTGTGTGTGTGAAGATGAGTGTCTGCGTGTGTGTGTGTGTGTGTGTGTGTGTGTGTGTGTGTGTGTGTGTGTGTGTGTGTGTGTGT
>OLKM01002626.1:0-7500 GCA_900291075.1 Melanogrammus aeglefinus | reverse complement strand
CGCACGCGCCGCGCGCCCGCCGCCCGGGGCGGCAAGAAGCCCCCGCAGCATCACCACGGCCAACAGCAGCAGCATCAGCACCAGCAGACCCATCACCAACCACCTCCGCCGGGACCACCGCCGCCCCCGCCGCCGCCGCCGCCGCCGCCGCCACAGCTCCACCAGCAAGCCGCCGCCGGGAAGCCGCCGACCCGCCCGCGCTGCCACCGGCGGCAGCTGCACGTCAACTTCAAGGAGATGGGCTGGGACGACTGGATCATTGCGCCGCTGGAGTACGAGGCCTTCCACTGCGACGGCGTCTGCGACTTCCCCATCCGCTCGCACCTGGAGCCCACCAACCACGCCATCATCCAGACGCTCATGAACTCCATGGACCCCGAGTCCACGCCGCCCACCTGCTGCGTGCCCACGCGGCTCAGCCCCATCAGCATCCTGTACATCGACTCGGCCAACAACGTGGTGTACAAGCAGTACGAGGACATGGTGGTGGAGTCCTGCGGCTGCAGGTAGCCGCGCCTGGGAGGGGGGCGGGGCCTGTGAGGGGGTGGGACCTGTGAGGGCGGGGCTGCGAGGGGGCGGGGCCTGGGAGGGGGCGGGCCGGGAGAGGGGCCTGGAAAGGGAGGGGGGCGGGTCGGAGAGTGGGCGGGCCCTGTGAGGGGGCGGGGCCATAGAGAGGGGGCGGGGCCTGGGAGGTAGGGGGCGTGGGCAACCAGGAACAAAGAAAGGAAGGGAAAAGGGGGGGATGAATGGAGAGGGGTTTCGGGAAGGGGATTTGAAGGGTGAGTTTGATAGCTGGGTCTATGCCGCAGTCTGGCCGATTGACCAATCGCGTGAACTCTCAAGGAGCATGAGGGTGGGACCTTGTATTGTCAATCACCAGTGGGTCTCGTTAGGAAAGCAGAGACAGAAATGGTGCGAGCCATGAGAGTGAGACAGGGGCGAGACAGGGAATCGAAGATTGAGGTTTTCTTTAGGTATGTGTTCGGGTAGATTACAGACGAAAACGAAACAAGCACACAATGAGAAGGGGATGTACAGAATCTAAGGATGAAGAAAATACTTTGTTCAAGACCAAAACAACCCGAACACTGAGCAGACATTAACCAGTGTGTTCACTCTTCACTTCAGCTTGGCACTGCCGAGCGAAAAAGCGAACAAGAATGTAAGCTGAGCTGAACCAGTGTCAGGCAGAACGCTGAAAGCTTTGGCCCGCGGCGGTCTCCCAGCTCTTCGTGGCGTTCGTGCCATTCTTCATCCGACTGACACTTCAAACATAACTTTATCAACATCAGACATTTCTGAAAGGAGTGTTTTTTGTATGCAGCAAAGTGACCGGAAAACTGTAAAATACTTGTAACTGATGATATTGTTCTGTATGTTTTGTGCTCGCTGTTTGGTCATCTTTGAATTTGATTTGTGTTTCTATTAATGTGTAAAATAAGATTTCGGTAAACAATATTAAGTAAATAATACTTCCAGCACTCGTTGTCCTCCCAGCCTTTGAGTTACGTCAATTTTCTTCACATTTTGCCTTAAGTCCCACTTCAAGTCGTAAAGTGCTTCCTAGGCCGACATCATACAGACGACGCCTTACCCTTAGCGCTAAGGACTTAAGGGGAAAACTCCCCAGAATCCAGCGAGAGGACCCGTTAAGAGGGAACGCTGAGGAGAGTCCCTCCCTGCAGGGACGGTAAGGAACACTTGGACTTGAGTAAGGTACTTCAGAATCAGCGGTAAACACTGCCTTACGGGAATCTGCACTAAAGGCCGCCGTTCCACGGTGTCTGCACCGAGGTCGTCTGAAGGAGACGTCGTTATCTCCACGTCAAGCACGAGAAGAATCTGAGCTGTGTAAATACAGAGGGGCCGTGATGGAGTGCTCGTCTGACCTGCTCTCCACCAGCGGAAAATAGCACAGCATGTTCTCCGATAACGAACACACACACACACACACACATACACACACACACATACACACACACACGCGGCTGATTAATGAATAGGAACCATCTCCCAGGCCTGGATGGAGATGACCCATCTTCTCACCACCCCACTAGACTAAACTACAGAGGGTATTTGTATTTCCTTCCCAAGCCAAATATCTCGATTTATTCCAAGAATGCACCGTTTAGAAGTTTGTGATCGTATGCTGCCAAGCCATTTCCAAGGGAGATGATGTGATAATGCTACCATGCTATGTTGGAGATGGTTTACACATGACTAATGGCTTGGTTATTCAGAGAGCAAAAGGAGGTACTGGAGCATCTTAAATGGCTTTGGTAGCATAACAGATCATTTTGTCAGTTGAAGAACCTAGCTGCTGTTAGCATGTCTGAAACTGCTTATGAATACCTCTTGGATAACCGTAAATTAAATATTTAAAAGCGATCTGGATTGAAATTTGTCAAATGAAAGACATACTGTACTTCAATTCAGCTTTCCAAAATCTGTCCAAAAAAACGCAACAAACCCAAATTCCAAACAGATGATTATGTGCGTAGATTCCTCTTGAATAGGGTACAGACTATTGAGCAGAAATGACTGTGTACATTTGAAAGACTTTTTATATATCGAGGGGAGGATTCTATGGGATTATGTAAAGTTTGTTATGTCATGACAAATGGATGTTGATTAAATTAAAAAATGAACACCAGTTGGATCCGTCATTTAGGTTTGTGATCAGCAATTTTTTTTAAACCATATTCCACACATTTCCCATGTCCAGTGGAACAGGTTTTATTCATCTCATGAAGCGAAAAGAGCCTCATTATGCAACGCAGTGATGGACTCGAGACCTTATAACCCAGCATGTATCTCGCAAACCAAAGAGTGCAGAAACATTTATCTGTCAAGCTAAATGAGCTATTGTTGATAGAAGATAAGATAGTACTATTGATCCTGGACGCTCCAAGCTAATGTTCTCCTGAAAGATGAGAGCAAACTATTTAGTCATTTTATAAGACACTTTTCCAAAAGGGAACTACAGTTGAAGATACATGATATCCAGGGGCAGGATGGAGTTACAACCATCTTGCCTGCAGATATCGGGGTCCAAAACAGAACCTTCTGGCTTCTACTCCAACTCCCTAACCACTGGAAGACTATCCCGCGCCTCTCTCTCCTGATTTAGTGAGCCGTAACACCGCCGGGACGTTATGGCTAGCCTATCCTTTTCACTCTCAATACCACAAACAGTTCCCCTCACTAACTGTTTGTGGATGCTTCAGTCGCTCTGCGCCAGGCTCTTGGAGTGGGTAAAGGTTACCAGGCGATGGGCCAACTGCCATCTCGCAGTCTGTGTGGAGTTTGCATGGATTCCCTTCCAAAGAGGAGAAACATGTGATCCTGCTCCTTAATTGCTCTCAGGTGTGAGTGGTGTGTGAGGATTGGCGGGATGTATTAGTTATGCATATTCTGTGTAATCCATGATGGCTGCTCTGCATGTCAGGGGCAGCAGCGGCGTCTGTTCCCAGTTGAGGCACTCTGTAACTAAATGATCGACTGGGCAGCCTTCCTTAGGGCCCTAAAGCGTGTCCAATCAGCTCAGAAACGCTCGTCAATCCTTCCAGAGAGATATAATCTGGTTAAGAAGACGCTTTTTCGGGATGTGGCTGCCCTCTACAAAGACAAACCCTCCCTCCATACTTTGGGCTGTTTACTGATGCAGCGGATGCTGTTGAGTCTTATAGGGGATATCTAGCAGCAAGCGGTGAGGGCATCCTCCTAACGATGGCTACAGGGGGACTGCGGGCATGTGGACCCAGAACCTTTCTGCCCGAGGGCCGAGAGACAAGACGCTCCCGTCCGGGACGGTCCAGGAGAACCTGGAGACTGCTGAGCGGAACCGAGGAACCAGGGGTTCCACCAACGCTACGGAACTCACACAGCAGTGGAAATGGGTTTAGGGTGCACCACCCCCCCCCCCCCCACCTCCCGGTACACACACAGCACCGAGCGCACCTGTCCGGTCCATTGGGCCGAGCCATCTGTGGCGACCGTGGGGGGGGCTTGTTTCTCTTGGAGACGGAGTGATGTAACCATTTCCTTTAATCAGAGCTGAGGCATTCCAGCGGTATTGCCCCCCCCCCCCAGACGGCGCACATCGGCTGAGAAAATACTGGGAAAAAAACAAGGAGGAACAACTTGAAAGAACCGAGCTGCTGGTTTGAAGTTCTGGAGCCGTGCGGCCGTCGGAGAGAGACCTCCAGAGGGCGGGGCTTGGAACGTCAACACGCCTCCTCCTCGTCACCACCACCACCACACCTCCACCACCACCAACACCTCCACCTCCACCACCACCACCACCCCCACCAACACCTCCACCTCCACCACCACCACCACCTCCACCACCACCACCACCATCACCACCACCAACACCTCCACCTCCACCACCACCACCACCACCACCCACCACCCAACCACCTTCACCTCCACTACCACCACCACCTCCACCACCACCCCACCACCACCACCGACCCCTCCACTACCATCCACCTCCACCACCTCCACCACCACCACCACCACCACCCCCATCCACCACCACCTCCACCTCCACCGCCAGCACCAGGTGGACGCCGCAGCGCACCTGTCTGGGTGCTCCCCTCAGGGGGGGTCTGCTGTCGGGGTGCTCCCCTCGAGAGGAGAGCTGTCTGCTAGATGGGGGCTCTGGCTCTCCCATGGGGTCGGCCACCTGCTCCCACCACCAGCCCCCCGGTCCATCAGAGCTCATGACCGCGCCGCGAAAGACGCAGACCTGGACCGACTCATCTGAACGCAGATCAGCGGGTCGGCGTGTCTCCTTTGAGTCAGCGTGACGCACGTCAAACGGAGGGAACGACAGAATCTGGGTGTACCTGCTGCAGCGCGGGATGTCGTGTCTGATCCCGACCGGGTGTCACCCCGCTCTATTTGAAAAGAAAGCAAACGGCTTTATATCCTGCATCTGTACCGTGTCAGGAACATAAAAACGGGTCGCGTCAGGGCGGGACTCATACGGCGTTGTCATTGGTCCGCTTCAGATGTCCCGCCCCCTCGGCCGGACTGATGCAATCCAATCAGGTGAGGGGGGATTCGATTTCACAATAACGTCTGTAAACGTCCCGAGTTCTGTCCTTACACACCGAGTTACGTTTCCAGATCCCCGGTTTAGTAATCACTCAAGCAAACACAAAGGAAGCACTCATTAAGTTACCGGCGTGTAGCGGCGCGACCTCATGTGGTTTTCATTGCGGTCGGTTCCTGTGTGGAGGTAGCGTGTTCCTCACACATGTTAGCGCTGATCCAGGTGTTTCCTCAAGCATGACGCTGCACAACACCCCTCCGAGGGCCCCCAGGGTGCACCCCGGGGGTACACGAGGGTTACACTCAGAGGAGCACAAGCCCTGGAGGAGCGCTCCGACCTCTGACCCCCCCCCTGCTGTTAGCCAGGCTCGTTAGCGGGTCAGAGGTCAGCCGGCAGCCCTGTGTGGCGGGGGAGGCGGAGGCGGCGGTCGGGGGGGGGGGGGGGGTTCGGGGATTGATGATTGATTGGAGGAGGATTCGCAGGCGGTGTAGCGTTATCTCCGGGAGCGTGGCTTGGAAGCGCTCACACCTGCGTCTTCAGCCACGGGGTGCGATGAGGTCACCGTGGGGGGCTGGGGGGCTGGGGGGCCGGGGGGGTGGGGGGGCTGTGAACCATGCCAGGTCCTCAGTCTGGGCTCCTGCAGCTCCCGGGTCGAGCCCTCCCCCCCCCCCCCCCCCTCGGCGCCGCTCCCGGAGCGGAGAGGTCTGGTTCTGACGGACCCGTTGGGGGACAGGGGAGAGAGAGCAGCCGGGGAAAGGGCGACCGAGGGAGGGGCGGGGTGAGAGAGAGAGATTGGGAAACACTGTTCCCCAGAGAGAGATGGGAGAGAGAGAGAGAGAGAGAGAGAGAGAGAGAGAGAGAGAGAGAGAGAGAGAGAGAGAGAGAGAGAGAGAGAGAGAGAGAGAGAGAGAGAGAGAGAGAGAGAGAGAGAGAGAGAGAGAGAGAGAGAGAGAGAGAGAGAGAGAGAGAGAGAGAGAGAGAGAGAGAGAGAGAGAGAGAGAGAGAGAAAAAAGAGGCGAGAGAGAGAGAGAGAGCGAGAGAGAGAGAGAGAAAGGGGGAGAGAGCGAGAGAGAGAGAGAGAGAGGGGGGGACAGAGAGAGAGAGAGAGAGAGCAAGAGAGAGAGAGAGAGAGATGGGGAGAGAGAGGTCGCTTGAGATAGAGGAAGGGGGAGAGGGAGGAGGAATCAGAGGGAGAGAGGCATGAGAGAAAGGGAGGCGCAGATGGGGGAAGGAGGAGGAGAGAGAAAAATGGATGGAGCAGTAAGGAGAGAAAGTCGGTAGAGAGAGAGGGGAAAGGAGAGAGAAAGGGGGAGAGAGAAAGAGATGAATAAGGACGGAGATTAAAGAGGAAGAGTGAGAGGGACGTAGAGACGATGAGCAGAAAGAGAAGAGGAAGATGAAAAGATACAAAAGAGAAGAGGAAGATGACAGGAGTGAAGAGAAGAGGAAGATGACAGGAGTGAAGAGAAGAGGAAGATGACAGGAGTGATACAAAAGAGAAGAGGAAGATGACAGGAGTGATACAAAAGAGTTTCAGAGAGACAGTGGGAGGCAGCGAGAGAGGGAGACAATAGGAAGGAGGGAGATGGGAGGGGGGAGGGAGAGGGAGAGTGCAGGGGGGAGAGAGGGGAGAGAGAGGTAAAGTGAGAGTAGGGCCTGCTGCTTATTTATCCACATTTCCACACATAGGCAGAAGTGGGACGGCCTCACGCTGTTGGACAGCAGCTGATGTAATCCTCCACGTATGATTATGTGAATGATATTTCCCATGACTCTTATACGGTGAAAAAGTGTGTTTCGCTTGACAGAAATGAAAACATAATGGGGATAACTATTTTTTTTGTCTCTCAACGTGGAAAGGAGGTAACTTGAGACGGAGAAACCCACAAACAAACCTGTGATGGCGCGTAGGTTTGTTCTGGTGTGTTTGTAGGAAAGTCCTGAGATCAGACAGAGCTCCAGTGCAGCTACAGTTTGTACATGCGAGGTTTTTTTTTCAGATACGTTGGCTCACGACAAGAAGTTGCAAAAATAGCGTTTCTAAATCCATAAGCGGCCCGCCAATGCTGTTATTGTAAGCGTGGGGCTCGCCAAATCAACATCGTCGAGTCTAGAGGGATATGATTGAGAGACTGGGAGTCTACCATGTTGACAGACGGCTTCTTCTGTGGTAATGGGGGGTATCCTGTTATTTTGACTTTTACTTACCACCAACAGCGCACAAACAATGCACGGTGGACGTAGCAGTGAATCATCGTTCAAAACAGAGTTAAACTCCCCACACATGGCCGGACCACATGCTCCACCCTCCCTCCACACGGACCGGATCTGCGGCGCTCAGGATCGGGTCGCGCGGGGTCCCCTCTGAAGTGAAAGCATCAGGAGAGTTCTCTCACAACCTCTCCCTAACCAGGGAGCCATCAAAGCCCCATATGCCG
>OLKM01002625.1:24604-61092 GCA_900291075.1 Melanogrammus aeglefinus | reverse complement strand
TCATTATTTTATTAAACATACAGAGTACGTAATAAGAGGGGTGGGAGTACATAAGTTTTTACTTCTTCTCACTACCTTTTAGCGGACTATGTTTACAATTGATGTTATATTTTTATTTCTTGTTTCTTTTTTGCTTTTTTATTGCTATAGTATTTTTGTTTTTGTATTCATTTCTTGAATTGCTTTATTGTGCTAAGTGGCAAAATTTCGTTGTTGTGGCGTACATATTCGAAATAAACATGAAAGCAAAGAAGTGTACTCCCCTTTCTGAATCACGAAATTAACTCTTCATCCCGTCTGATCGCTCACTAGCAGCCCACTTGCTGTCTTTGTGTCTGTATTAGGGGAAGTCGTGGAAATTTCAAAATACGCGTTGTTTTTGTTGAATTGGCGCATAGCAGGTACTCAACAGAAGCCTCTTGTTTTTTTGACCTTCCCATTGTCAAATATCATGGACTACGCGACCGGAAGTCACTTTACCCGGTGAAAGGCAAAAACTCGAACGCCGAACAGAAGTTGTGCAGATAAGGCCCATTAGCCCCGTCTCGTTTGAGTACGACATGCCGCGGTCCTGGCAAAGTATACTTCTTTATCGCCGGCATTTGTTGAATTGGAACGTACTGTGTACTCAAATTTTGCGTAGTAAGCTACGGACGGGGGTGGGGGGGGGGCTCATGACGGGCGGCTATTGAACACAGGGCCCAAACGGACCAGTCTTTCACCATTGATCTATCTAGCACGGGCCTGGGCCCGCACGGCCGCCGCTGATCAGCTTTAGTTTTTTGCAAATTAATTATCCCCATGGGCAGGGAGAACCTGCCGATCTTTTTTAATTTGTTAAAGTTTATTTTTTTCTCAATCAGGATTTTCTTGTTGCGCACTCGTAAATTTGTGCAAATTTTTTCATAATTCATTATTTAAAGCTTCGTTAAATTTGCAGACAGCGAACGCCGCCCCAGCCCTACATGCTCAGTGAACCAAATGGCAACGCAGCCGCGGGGGGGGTGGGGGATACAAACACGTGCATGTTATTCAAACCAATCAGACGTAGCATGCTAGCGCAACAGCTGCTTGATCTCACATTTACCTGGTGGGATAGGAGGTGAAGACCGGCGAACATCACGAAGTTTATAAGCGCTAAATAAGAGCTTACACGATGCGTTGTGTGCCGGTAAGCTATTAATGTTGTTGAAAATCTAGCTATTTTGCGATTTATTGTTAAATAACCTTGCGCAACGCTCGGCGTTTATTACGCCTGTAAAAATAGCCGCTAACTGTTAGCCAGCTTAGCTTATCCTGGCTCTTGTTTAACAACTTTGTGCCTCGCTTACAATCAGTCAATGAACTTGAGCTTCACGTTGAAGCGTATGCGAGCACCTAAATCTATATTTCAATATCACAGACTATTCTCAACGAGTTATATTAACATTATTCACGTCACGTACGCTTTTGTCATGTGCCTAAGCATTGGTCAACAATTTGACTTTTCTCTAGGTGAGAGAGGAAGACCACATCTGGGTGAAACTCGTTGCCCGCAAGTATCCAATAAATGCCGGGGCTTATCCGAGTGTGCGATTTTTCCCTCTTTTTCTTATTATATTGGTAGCAACAAACTTATTTTGATCATAGAGTATTTGTGCTTAGTGTCAGATGTTCACTTTATCTCGAATTTATAAGTCAGTTGGCACATTTTTGTCCCCATGACTCTCCCGTGTCGGCTGTGTTGTGTTAGGGATGGCATGCATTAATCGACGATCGACTAATGATCGTTAGAATTTCGTCGATTACGTACACATCGACTAAACTAAGCCAGGGCCAAGTAAACATTTTACCACACGGGGGCCAATATTAAATTTGCGGGCTCCTCACCCCGCAATAAACATCCCGCTTTGTGCGGTGAACTCTTTTACGCCAAGCAGCTCTAAAAACCTATAATACTATAAAAACGTAACAAAATGTACTCATTAATGCAGCTAGGAAAGTTGCGCGACTTTGGCTCAGCCTGGCCTGCCTCTCGCTACGCTAGCTTGAAAATGACGCGAGCCGCGAAGTGTACATCCCCACACACTTCGCGATAGTTTCCTTCAGTACACTATCGCCCGATCTTGAATCGACTCAGAATACCACTCAAGGCGAAGTTGGCATCGAAGCAGAAATAAAGAAAACTTTCTGGCCAGCCTGGCATTGCACCCCACAGCTGGTGAAAGTTGTTCCCCTGCTTTTGGACACAGTGAGCACGGAGGTATTCGTGCCATCACGCAACGTCCGGCTCCCCTCAGAGCGGGGTGTTTTCGCGCGGTGTTTTCGGCGGCCTGGCTGACTGAACGTCTACCAGGCCAGCGGTCGTGTCTGACCCCGGACCATGTCACATGCTCATCTTTCTGAACAAAAAATCGTAGACTTGGTGCGAAGTTGTGTGTGTTGGTGACGTTAACTGGTTCGTATTTTCCAGAAGCTTGTTACTAAGCCCCTAAATTCATTGTTCTCGGCCTTCTTCTCTGCCCTTTTTTTAAAATATTTTTGCGCGCGTTACATTATGGCCAAACCTGTTCCGAAGTGAATTATAATACATTTTTGGTTTAAGTTATAACATGATTTTTTTATATTTATTGTTATTCATTTTGTGGGAAGAACTAGGGTTGTGTTTATTTAGTCATGTTCATAGAAGCGCCGGCTTCGAGCTGCAGGCTCCGTTGCTTAGTTTAGGTTTAACCGCGTTGTGTCATCTAATAATTAAAGATTCCCAATGACGGAAAACACACTGTTTTTGTATTTTCATTTTGAATGTAAATACTTAATCCTATAAGCATATAAATGGATCCTCGACTGGTACTGAACTGTTGCAACGCAAAAAAAAAAAAATATTAACGATTCATCGACTAATTGATCGTTAATTCCCCCGACGATCGACTGAGGCCAAGTCCACACGTACCAAAACGATCTTTTTTTTCTCCGTTTTCCCTGGCATCGTTTCAAGCAACATTTGCGTCCACACGGATCCATCCTCATACGACTCAAAAATGTCTACCTTCTGTTCCAGGCGTAATAGGTGGCGCTGTTTT
Organism: Melanogrammus aeglefinus; assembly: GCA_900291075.1. Taxonomy (NCBI): domain Eukaryota; kingdom Metazoa; phylum Chordata; class Actinopteri; order Gadiformes; family Gadidae; genus Melanogrammus; species Melanogrammus aeglefinus. The sequence continues at coordinate 58,030 of OLKM01002625.1, read as the reverse complement.
TTAGAATTCAGCAAATTCACCGGAAACGGAGTAGGAAGAGGCGGAGCATGCACCACAAAAAGCCTTGAGCGCTGTATTACAAATAAACAGTAGCAGAAACAATCTGACATGAGAAATGAGGCCACAGGAGCCATAATATTTTGTGGATAGTAACCCTAATAGGCACAAATCATCTCTCCAGCAGGAAACCGAGCATGTAGTTCGGGCCATAGTTGTTTGTTATGAGACGTCGTCACAGGTTACAAGAGGTTTACGCTCGAGGGTGATGGCGATGGACATCATCCGAAACGGCCAAGTATGCGTTTTTTGGCCGTCCAGGACGAACACTCAAGGGTTGCGTTTCTGAATTTATTCACCCTGGGACCTTGGTTTTCAGAAAACTCAGTTTTCATGCGATGCCGTTTACAGGATTCGTGTGTGGACGATCGGCCCAAACGATGCAAAACCATCTGCCGTTTTTAACCCAAAAAACGGCTCCGTGGGACGGGCCCTAAGACAACTTAATCGAATGCCCATCCCTAGTGTGTGGCACCAGGCATTAAACTGAAGGAATCTCATTCATATTGATTATGTTAATAACTTAGATATAAATGATTTTTTTCTTGTTTTTAGACAAAAACTCAGATGGTGTCTCTCACCGAAGCGGGCGGGAGACGCCACAGTCACTTGGGACAGAGGGCGCGGTACACACCTCTCACACACCTGGGTTCCCTGCTCCAGAGACCCACCAGGGGTGGAGGGGGGAGCAGCCAGCTCGGCAGACCTGTCCGAGGCTAACATTATGTGCTTCAGGGGGAAACACCAGGAACATCCAGCGAGAAAGTTGTTATATCTGATTTTTTTTCCCCCCCCACATAATTCTAAGAAACAGTGTTAACAAACTTATGTCATACGAGTTACAGACAAAGTTTGGTTCTCAAATGTAATTTGCGTAATGTAATTGTGTTTTCATATTGTTTTTATTCAGATTCACAGCTGAAGTTAAAGGTTCACATTGACGTGACTATTCTTTTCTTATTGGACACCTACCCTCTTTTTCTGCCTCCTTGTGAAATAAAGGCGCCTTTTCAAATCTTCTCTGGGCTCCGTTTTTTGTGATTGTATGATGTGTGGTGAAGTGGCTGTAGCTACAGTCTCTGTGGTAGCCACAGTTAGCTGGAAATAGCAGCAGGGTCCTGAAGTTTGAGTTCACAGTTAACTTATTTAAAAGGAACATAATGAAAAAGCACCAAATAAAAAAAAAAAAAGTATATCTATAATATAGTCAAAGTTATATTCCATTTTTCAGTCTCTTGGCAAGCCAAAGCCAGCCATATAACTACTATATAGTATGACAACAAACCTGGGTTGTAAGTTTAAATCTCAGCACTGCCTCTTCTGCCACAGTACTCTCTCTGGTACCAAGGTCTTTCCAGAGAAACACAGCAGTAATAAATTTCTTCCATCCTGTGTCTGTAAACGGGGTTACAGGACCATCTTTTTCCAAAACATGCATACAGCACTCCATTGTTGTTTGCTAGCAAACGTAGTTTCAACAGGAGAGATGTAGTGTGGCTAATTGTTGTGACGTTATGCTCATCATTTTTGTCAGAGGATTGACAGGTGGAAAGTACTCACTGGACTTCAGATGTTGGAAATTGTTAATATTCATGTGCAAAATTCACAATGACATTTTGAGGACATAACTGTTACAGAAGACTGAAGTTTTCAAAAATTGGGATGACAGGATATCCTACATTTCCTCCTTCCATCAAACTTACCGAACTTTAGGGCCGTTTAATTTGTTTAATTTTACCTCCTCTCAAATTGATGATACGCAAAATCCGTGTTATATTAGCAGCAGTAGTAGTGTGTGTGTGTGTGAAGTGTTGATGTACTGTACTCCGATGCCCGGTACTGACAGCAGTTAAACAATATATCCATGGTAACCGGCAAACAAAGAAAAAAAAAGTTAAACCCCCGGGAAATTTCGAGGCTTGTCATTGGACAATAACTACAATGACGTCATACATGTCGGACCCCGAGCATTAGCTGCCCGCTCGGTTTGCCGGAACCAGTAAACTCAGACAAAGTTACCGATAAACAAAAATGTGCAAGGAGGTAAGAGGGCCAACAATTTTTGTTAAATTTGTTGAAAAATGAAGATGTTGTAAACAGAAAATTACGTCCTCCCTCGGTGGGGATCGTCTAAATACACGTAATCTCCCCTTGGCCCACCGTCTATATGTGTTGAGGCGGTCGAGGCAGAGTTAATTCACCTCGAAGGTCATGACCCTCTCATACGAGCGCCACAATATTAGAGACAATACCACATTCATCTTTAAAGTCCCTGGTTATCCAGATCCAAACTGGAAAATGTGTTCATAAATTAAAGTGGATTTTAACCCCATTCTTCCGTCAACGATTAATCATAAAAGAAATATTAAATAAAGTTTGTGCCGTGCCAAGGTTACAGTGTTATGAGTGACAGCTGTCACACGTCAACTAGGCCCATGCGTTGTGATTGGTCAGGCTCACAGTGAATGCCATTGGTCAATGAGGTGTGAGGTCACTCCTTCTATTTTCATACTCCTGTACCTCTAGATTGACCGGACACCATTTGGCCTCTTATGACCCCTTTCCCCCAACGCAACCCGGTGCTGGTGCTGGGCTGGTTTAGTGATGGTTCCACACTCAAACTCCCCAAGAACCAGCGTGATGTTCCACATAGGGCTGCAGTAGAGCCAAGTCAACACCCCGTTGTCCTAGCAACGCGCCACAATGTTAAAATTAACGCTAAGTCAACGCGTTCAAAGGACACAACCCAGTACTAGCCGTCACTGGTTCTGGTTTCGGGACCGGCGTGGAGCTGGCGATGGGGGGGGAACCTGTTCGTCCCTCCCGGAGCCAGGACTATTTAGGATGAAGAGCCAAGACCCGGTTGGAGGGAGGCAGTGGCTCTGAACCAGCAGTGGAACCGCGGTGGTGGGGAAGGGGTAGCATTGACTTCACTGGGGGCTGGCGCACTGACACACACCAAGCCGCTCTGACCGGGGACCTATTTATGAAATGAAGAGCGGGGAATTTGTAGTTCACCCAACTGAATATCGGCGGCAATGTTTCCTGAAAGTAAATAAAAAGACTGTTTTTACGGTAGTAGGCCTGGTTGAGATGGGACCGAATGGTTCTCTGTGAAGGGTTTAAGCTGTGGTTAACCGGCCTGAAACCAGTGCCTCCCCCAGTAGGGACTGGTTCTATGTTGTATTGATGGTCTATTGCTGATGATCAGTCTGCTTGTGGTTTAAAGTCCATGGACAGACCCCAGACCTTCAATGGGGTCTATCCCCAGGCTCGTCACAGAATCAGGTCGACCCCAGACTCATCACAGAATGTCTACACATTAATATTCCTGAGCTGGCTACAACAGTTCAATCGATTCGTATCTCTTTTAAATCCTATTATTATTATTTTTTTCTCTTCACACCCGACCGGCGCTAGGACCCAGGGGACCACGGCTTCCCCAGGGTCCTAGCGCCGGTCCGGCTGTCTGTCTGCACATTGGCTCCCTGACTCCCCGTTATCGCTACCTGACCCAAGCGCTCCACCACGACCAGAAGCACCACCACCACCACCACCACCAGCTCCACCACATTCCATCTCCAGACCGAACCCGTGCAGGATGGCTCCGTACGGGACCTCCTGCGTGCTGCTGCTGCTGCTCTGCCTCGGCGCCTCCCTGGCCGAGATGGTGTTCCGATGCCCGGCGTGCACCGCGGAGCGCCAGGCGCTGTGCCCGCCGCCGACAGACACGTGCACGGAGATCGTGCGGGAGCCGGGCTGTGGCTGCTGCCCGGTGTGCGCCCGGCAAGAGGGCGACTTCTGCGGGGTGTATACGCCGAGGTGCTCCGGCGGTCTGCGCTGCTATCCGCAACCCGACTCGGAGCTACCGCTGGAACAGCTGGTGCAGGGCCAGGGGCTGTGCGGCCACCAGATGGACCCGGAGCCTCCCACTTGGAGCCTGGATGCCCCCCGGGAGCACGCCAGCAGCGGTCAGTGACTGGACAGCTCCGGTTGTTTCCTCTTCTATCAATGTTTAATGAGAGTGTCTAGACCGGCCGGGACGGCACAGCACCCCCGGGGCCCGGGCCGTTAGGATCGGGTGAAATGCGGTATGATGGGGTTTCCTCCGCGTGCCGTCGTGCGGATTGGGAGCGTGTAGGCTCATAGTGAGGTAGGCTACAGCAGGCTCTCTTTAGGGGGACTATGTGTAGGCTCATAGTGAGGTAGGCTACAGCAGGCTCTCTTTAGGGGGACTATGTGTGTGTGTAAAGGCGGTCGGCAGCAGCGGCTGCACCGTGCACGTTTAACAGCAGACGGATATAGAGTCTAGACGTCTCCTGGTGGTGGTGGTGGCGAGGGTGGTGGTGGCGAGGGTGGTGGTGGTGAGGGTGGTGGTGGTGAGGGTGCAGCGAGAGGAGGACTAGCTGAAGGCTGGGCGGGTTGGACAGGAGTTACATGAACAGTGGGAACCCAGCGACAGTCTATCGATCCGTCCCGCCTGGACGGGTGCATGGACTTGAGACTTTGAGCGGTGTATAATAAACCACACACGACACCGTTTTCACGAGAAGCAGACGAGATTACACAGAAAGGGATTTAAACGCAGTGAGGTTTGGTTTAAGTGTGTTATTCCAAAAAAGTAATTCTCAATCAGATTCAGAATGTCTTCTATTTCATCTTATTTTTCATGTACGCAAGAGTAAAATGTTTACGGGTGGTTCCTCAACAGCAAGTTGGCAGCAACAATACAAGATAAAGTAAATAACGATAAGTAGCCTAAAAAAAACATGTAAAATCCATGATTTATTTTTAGAAGTAAGTAAAAAATAAGGGACAGCATCAGCAGATCAAGATAATAAATAATAAAATAGGGTTAGTCATAACAAGAGAAACTAAAACAGAGGTAGTAACTTATGATAATAATGAGGTGTGTGTAAAGTGGACGTTCATATTGAGCTCTGCAACAGATCCATGTTGTGTGTGTGTGTGTGTGTGTGTGTGTGTGTGTGTGTGTGTGTGTGTGTGTGTGTGTGTGTGTGTGTGTGTGTGTGTGTGTGTGTGTGTGTGTGTGTGTGTGTGTGTGTGTGTGTGTGTGTGTGTGTGTGTGTGTGTGTGTGTGTGTGTGTGTGTGTGTAACCTGTGGATAGTCTCTGAGGATGAGCCGTGCCCCAAACGGGGAGCTCAGCTTGCACGCGCTCAGTGAGCGGTATTGTATTTTACTCAGTGCTCCTCCTCCTGCAGTCCGACGAGGTCCTGCTCCTCCTCTATGCTGTCCCCCCGCTCCTCCCACTCCTCCTCCTGCTCCTCCTCCTCTATAATATCCTCCTGCTCCTCCTCCTCCTCCTCCTCCTCCTCTATGCTGACCTCCTCCTCCTCCTCCTCCTCCTCCTCCTCCTCCTCCTCCTCTATGCTGACCTTCTCCTCCTCCTCCTCCTCCCCCTCTTCCTCCTCCTGCTCCTCCTCCTCCTCCTCCCCCTCTTCCTCTTCCTCCTCCTCCTCCTCTATGCTGACCTCCTCCTCCTCCTCCTCCTCCTCCTCCTCCTCTATGCTGACCTTCTTCTCCTCCTCCTCCTCCCCCTCTTCCTCCTCCTGCTCCTCCTCCTCTTCCTCTTCCTCCTCTTCCTCCTCCTCCTCCTCCCCCTCTTCCTCTGCCTCCTCTATAATGTCCTCCTCCTCCTCTATAATGTCCTCCTGCTCCTCCTCCTCCTCCTCCTCCTCCTCAGCCAGACTAGAGGGACCGACCAAACTGAACGCACCTAATAGACCGCGGTGAGGAGCAGTGCTGTGACGGTAAAAGCTCTATCCTGACCTCTAGTGGAAGGAACAGGGATTGGTTTTCTTTCGTTTCTCTCTTCGTTTTTAACGCTAGGATGGCATTGTTGATTGTGCAATATTGGGAAATACATTTAGTTATTTTGGGGTGGTAATTTAATTAATAATGCCAATAGGGTACAGAAAATACAACTACATCAAATAATGCACCCTGGTACTCAAACAAACTGGGCAGGAATAGTGGCAAGATGTCAACGTGTGCGTTAGATAATCTATTCCCCATCGACGCAAACCTTGAGATCTTGATTCCTCCCTCGTAAACATAAACCAGTTCTATGAACTACGATCCTCTACAACAAGAAAAGGTTAAAGTTTGACTATAGTGTACTGGCTAGCAAGTTAATTAGTAAACCAAGGACAGGCCTCTTAAAGGGCCAGTAACCATATTAAGTCAGTTCGTCATATTAATTCAATTAAATAATCAGTTCATTATTTTAAGTTAGTTCAAATTTCTTAAGTCAGTCAAATCAAGTTAAGTTAGTTCAGCATATTAAGTGAATTCATATTTAGTCAGATCACATGTCTTATAGGGGAACAGACTTGGCAGAAATGGTATTTAATATTCATAAGTATGAATATTAAATACGTCAGTTCATCACATTAAGTCAATTCATCGTATAAAGTCAGTTCATCATATTAAGTCAGTTCATCATATTAAGTCAGTTCATCACGTGAAGTCTCTTCATCACATTAAGTCAGTTCATCATATTAAGTCAGTTCATCATATTAAGTCAGTTCATCGTATTAAGTCAGTTTCTCACAAGAAGTCTCTTCATCGCATTAAGTCAGTTCATCGCATTAAGTCAGTTCATATTAAGTCAGTTCATCACACAAAGTCAGTTCATCACATGAAGTCTCTTCATCGCATTAAGTCAGGTCATCGCATTAAGTCAGTTCATCATATTAAGTTAGTTCATCATATTAAGTCAGTTCCTCACATGAAGTCAGTTCATCACATGAAGTCAGTTCATCATATTAAGTCAGTTCATCATATTAAGTCAGTTCATCATATTAAGTTAGTTCATCATATAAAGTCAGTTCCTCACATGAAGTCAGTTCATCATATTAAGTCAGTTTCTCACATGAAGTCTCTTCATCGCATTAAGTCTCTTCATCGCATTAAGTCAGTTCATCATATTAAGTCAGTTCATCGCATTAAGTCAGTTCATCACATGAAGTCTCTTCATTGCATTAAGTCAGTTCATCGCATGAAGTCATATCATCACATTAAGTCAGTTCATCACATGAAGTCTCTTCATCGCATTAAGTCAGTTCATCACATGAAGTCAGTTCATCATATTAAGTCAGTTCATCACATGAAGTCTCTTCATCGCATTAAGTCAGTTATCATATTAAGTCATTTCATCATATTAAGTCAGTTCATCATATTAAGTTAGTTCATCATATTAAGTCAGTTCCTCACATGAAGTCAGTTCATCACATGAAGTCAGTTCATCATATTAAGTCAGTTCATCATATTAAGTCAGTTCATCATATTAAGTTAGTTCATCATATAAAGTCAGTTCCTCACATGAAGTCAGTTCATCATATTAAGTCAGTTTCCTCACATGAAGTCTCTTTCATCGCATTAAGTCTCTTCATCGCATTAAGTCAGTTCATCATATTAAGTCAGTTCATCGCATTAAGTCAGTTCATCACATGAAGTCTCTTCATTGCATTAAGTCAGTTCATCGCATGAAGTCATATCATCACATTAAGTCAGTTCATCACATGAAGTCTCTTCATCGCATTAAGTCAGTTCATCACATGAAGTCAGTTCATCATATTAAGTCAGTTCATCACATGAAGTCTCTTCATCGCATTAAGTCAGTTATCATATTAAGTCATTTCATCATACTAAGTCATTTCATCATATTAAGTCAGTTCATCATATTAAGTCAGTTCATCGCATTAAGTCAGTTTATCACATGAAGTCTCTTCATCGCATTAAGTCAGTTCATCGCATTAAGTCAGTTCATCGCATTAAGTCAGCTCATGGCCTCAAGACCCCGGGAAACCCGGAGCCATGTGTGAGCCAGGTGGGACGGGGTGTGGCTGCCGGCCCCCCGCCGCCCCCCAGTGGGGGTGGGTTCCTGGGAGCGGGGTGGGACAGGGCCAGACTGCGGCCCTGTTTGCTCTGGCTAATCCCTCGGCCGAGAGAACGGGGTCCTCAACGCAGACCACGGCTGTCCTCCTAGACAGGGGTCCACCACTGGGGTGTGTGTGTGTGTGTGTGTGTTTGGGTGTTTGTGCGTGTGTATGTAGGCGTGTGTGTGGGGAAGTTTGTGTGTGTGTTTAGGCGAGTGGGTTGGTGGGTGTGTGTGTGTGTGTGTAGGTGAGTGGGTCGTTGTGTGTGTGTTCCTATGTTCATTTGTATTTTGAATGTGTGTGTTTGTATGTAGGGGAGGAGTGTGGGTGTGTGTTTGTGGACACGGGGAGAGGGGGAGTGTGTGCGTGTGCGTGTGCGTGTGTGTGTGTGTGTGTGTGTGTGTTTGGACAGTCTCCACCCTCTCCCAGCATCACTTGGAGAGGGTGGAGACTGTCCAATCACAGCAGGGAGGGTTATGTAAGACATCACAACACACAAACACCTGATTCCAGTTAACCTTTGACCCCTGCGATGTGTTCCCAGCGGAGGGAGAGAGGGGGGGAGGGAGAGAGAGAGAGGGGGGAGGGAGAGAGAGAGGGAGAGGGGGGGAGAGAGGGAGGGAGGGAGAGAGAGAGGGGGGGAGGGAGGGAGAGACATCTTACAGGAATCAAAGTGTATGTGTCTGTCTGTCTGCCACTCTGTGTACATGTCCGTCTGTCCTGTCCTTGTGTGTGTGTGTACATGTATGTGTGTGTCTGTCTGTCCGTGTGTTTACATGTTTGTGTGTGTCTCTGTCTATCCGTTTGTGTGTGTGTCTGTCCCTGTATGTGTGGACATGTATGTGTGTGTGTGTCCTCGTGTGCATGTGTGTAGTTATGTGTGTGTGTCTGTCCTTGTGAGTGTGTCAGTGTATGTGTGCGTCTGTCCGACCCCGTGTGTATACATGTGTGTGTTCTGACCTGGTGCTGTTCGCCCTCCCACCACTAGGGGAGGCTGTGGAGGCGGCGGTGGAGCTGGAGGGGGAGGAGGCGGGCTGGAAGCCCAGTAAAGAGCCCTCCTGGCTGGGGCCCAAGGAGAGTGCCGTGCGCCTCCACCGCCAGGAGATGAAGGCCAAGATGAAGACCAACAAGGTGGAGGAGGCCCGGCCCGCCCGGCCCAAGCAGGTCAGCAGCATACTGTACTAACTAGTGCTAACTAGTACTAACTAATGCTAACTAGTGCTAACTAGTGCTAACTAGTACTGAATAGACCAACAAGGTTGAGGAGGCCCGGCCTGCCCGGCCCAAGCAGGTCAGCATGCTGTATTAACTAGTGCTAACTAGTGCTAACTAATGCTAACTAGTACTGAATAGACCAACAAGGTGGAGGAGGCCCGGCCCGCCCGGCCCAAGCAGGTCAGCAGCATACTGTATTAACTAGTGCTAACTAGTACTAACTAATGCTAACTAGTACTGACTAGACCAACAAGGTTGAGGAGGCCCGGCCTGCCCGGCCCAAGCAGGTCAGCAGCATACTGTATTAACTAGTGCTAACTAGTACTAACTAGTGCTAACTAGTGCTAACTAATGCTAACTAGTACTGAATAGACCAACAAGGTTGAGGAGACCCGCCCCGCCTGGCCCAAGCAGGTCAGCATACTGACTAGTAGTAACTAGAACTGACTAGTACTAACTGGTAATAGGTCTTACTCATACTAACTAGTACTACCTGTGTGTTGCCAGACGCAGTGCCAGCTGGAGCTGGACCAGGTGCTGGAGAGGATCTCCAGGATGCCCTTCAGAGAGAACCGGGGCCCCCTTGAGGATCTGTACGCCCTGCATATCCCCAACTGTGACAGGAGGGGGCAGTACAACCTCAAACAGGTGAGCCCCGCAGGTAACCTAGGGTAACCTAGGGTAACATAGGGGGACAGGTCAGCTTAGGAGTTTCTCTGGGTTAGGACTGGTTAGCTTAGGGGGTTCTGTTGGTTAGAGGTGGTTAGTTTAGGTGTTGGGGTACAGGTCCGTTTAGGGGTTTCTGTGGGTTAGGGATGGTTAGTTAAGGTGTTAGGTTAGAGAGGGTTAGGTTAGAAGATGGTTAGTTTAGGTGTTAGGTTAGAGATGGTTAGTTAAGGTGTGAGGTTAGAGGGTGGTTAGTCAAGGTTTTAGGTGAGAGATGGTTAGTTTAGGTGTCAGGTGCCCTGTTGCCCTGACAACCCCCCCGTTGCCCCCGTAATCCCCCGTTGCCCCCGGTAACGCCCTCTCTCTCCGGGTCCCGTCCCAGTGCAAGATGTCCCTCCACGGTCGCCGCGGGGAGTGCTGGTGTGTGAACGCCGTCACGGGCCGGCCCATCTCCGTCACCCCCGTGGTCCGGGGGGACCCCAACTGCGGCCAGTACCTGGGGACCCCGGAGATGGACTCTCCCGCCGCCCCCCAGATATAGGACGGCCCGAGAGAGAGAGAGAGAGAGAGACTAAGCCCTCCAGTGTGCTGCGCTGCTGATGCGTGTCTGTGGTGCGCAGTGCTGCTAGTGTCTGTTGTGTTTTCAGTTAGCCCTGCTAGTTTTTGGGTTTGGTGAATTCGGTGAATTCACGGCAGGCCTCTCCGACGGCGTGCGTCGGCTCCCGACGCCGCGGGCCGCACGCGCCTCCGGGACGCGCCGCTCGCGGTGTGGCGGGGGGAAATGGCCGGAGCCTCGGACCGTGCCAGCGGACATGTGCGGGCGCGCGGCGGTGGTTGGACACCGATCGCGCGCCTGCATCCGGTTGTTCCACCTTCAGAGTCTGCAGCGTCCGACGTTACACATGTTGTTGTTTTGTAATGTTTAATAAAATGTGCGGACCCCCCACGGTGCTCATGGCCCGGGTGTGTGCCTCTTTTGGATAGCAGACTTACCTAGACGTGCCTAAAGGTTGGGTTTTGTTCCACGCAACACAACGACCACGCAGTCCCTTCGACGCAGTCGTGAACCTGTTTTGGCTCTGCTTGGGTTCACGTGTCGCTATGCAATTCATCGCCACAACAGTAGGGGGTGCTATGTTTTTGTTGTTGGGAGTTGGACTCTGATCGAGCAAACCAACTCAAACACCTTTAAAAATGGCGGTGTTTAGGGAAGTGAGAACCGGAAAAGCGGATTGCCGGAAATGCTGTGGTTAGCGGACCAATCACAGCCCTTGCTGCGTCGCCTCGGGGTAAGATTACAATTTTGTGTAGGCGCACGTCAGGCCCTTGCTTTTGCGTCCAAGCATAACTTTATTCCCCAACTCCCCATGGTCCTGCTTTTGCGTGTGCACCACTGAGGTGCTATTAAAGGGACGCCGTTAAAGTGGGGGTCTCCGGGCCCCACTTTCTGTCAGCTGGCTCTGGTGGAGATGCTCTAAACCAGGGGTGGTCAACTTTTTGGCTCAGGGCCACATTAATATTTTTAAACTGACCTGCGGGCTTGATTTCGAAGTTGTCATTAATCCCCCGGAAAAATCTCATTGGTTGCACAGTGTCTTTTATATCGGTACTTTCAAGGGACAACGAGAAAGTTAAACGACTGCTTTCTTGCTTGACCCATCGGCCAAGTCTTCATCAATGAGTTATATGGCGTGTAACTGTTCTGAGTTGATGAACGTTTTCAAATTTGCGTTTGTTTTCTTGACATAAATGGCTTGCTCTCTCCATCTCATTCCTTCATAACTCCCCTCAGAGAAAGACTTTACTAGTTTGCATGCCCGTAGATAATTGTCTTTCGGGCTGACGTCTCGAATTGTGGATTGACGAACACAAATGTTTTGCTTATAACCATACTGTCAATCTCACTCTATCATAAAGCATAATAATGCACAAATAAATCTTAACAAAATAAAATAAATAATAATACTAATTCTGACAACTGCAGAAACAACAGTGAGCCATTTGGAAACAAAGTATGAATGTAGTTTAGTTGTTTGTTATTATTGATTTATTGATTTGGGATGAACGGTCTGTATTCTTCTTATTTTTTTATTATTATTATTATTATACCGGCATCACGGCAAAGTGCTGGAGATAGAATAATCAAACTCACATACTCTGTATTCATTCATAGTCAAACACAAATAAAAATAGTAATGCATTACAGGTCAGTCCTAAGTCTAAGCAATTGAGGTTTAATATCTGTGAGGTGCTAACAATATATCACAGTTACACAGCATCACACCCCCACACTGTTGAAAACAGAACAATTCTACGGAGGAAATATTTTGACCAAAGACGAGGAAGCCAATGTTTGGCCATTGTTAGCTTAGCCACATCAGAAGCTCTGGCTCTTCTGTGTCTTTACCATAGTTAGCTTAGCATCTCTGATGATAACTCTGGTCATAGTTAGCTTAGCCTTACCAATGATAACACTGGCCATAGTTAGCTTAGCCTCACCAGAGATAATAGGTTGTGGTTAGCCTAGCTTCACCAATGATAATTCTGGCCATAGTTAGCGTCACCAATGAAAACACTGGCCATAGCTAGCTTAGCCTCATCAAAGATAACTGGCCATAGTTAGCTTAGCCTTACCAATGATAACACTGGCCATAGTTAGCTTAGCCTCACCAAAGATAACTCTGGCCATAGTTAGCTTAGCCTCACCAAAGATAACTCTGGCCTAGGTGCAGTGGAAAGTTACACAGTGCGGCTAACAAGCTTTGCGACATGCAAAGCTGCATTCAAAGCAGGAGGGCCAGATGCCACTGGTTTCCATACGAACTGGGAGCCCTGGTACTGGGAGCACCTGGGCGATGCAGTGGTTTGCATGTAGGATCTGAACGCAAACGACCGAGAGTGTTGGGGAGTCGGAGAGGGAGGGAGGGAGACCGGAGACTCACCATCGGCGAGGAGCTGACATTCCCTCTGATATATTTTCGAGATATATAAAAAGAATGAAAATAAAATATATATTGTCCGTATAGTGGATATATTCCCGTGCTTTACATATATTTCCCTTTTAATAGATAAACTACCCTTGGTTGTTCTATGTTAGTTAAATCTGGGTTAACTTGTCTATGGAGTTCAGAATCATGCCAAAACCCCGCACACACACAAAACGTGTTTTACTCACGCACAATGATCCACACACACACAAAACGTGCTCTACTCACGCAAAATGATTCACACACACACTCAGAAACATATGTGTTCAAGTACAAACTAAAATCTTTCAAGTACAAACTAAAATCTTTCAAGTACAAAAAAAATTCCTTAATGTACAAAACAAGAGTACGGAACTAAAAGTTGCGCGTGGATCTGAATGCATTTGTGCGTGGATCAGCAAGGCGGAAAATTAGTGCCAAAAGTCACGTGACATTTGTTTGTCACGTGACTTTTGGCACTATTTTTTTTTTGTACGCGCAACTTTTAGTTCCGTACTTGTAGAATTGTTTTATACTTGAAGGAATTTTTTTTGTACTTGAAAGATTTTAGTTTGTACTTGAATGTGTTTCTGAGTGTGTGTGTGAATCATCGTGCGTGAGTAAAACACGTTTTGTGTGTGTGTGGATCATTGTGCGTGAGTAAAACACGTTTTGTGTGTGTGTGGGGTTTTGGCATGATTCTAACTCCATACTTGTCCTGTACTTTCTGCGGTGACACCCACACTTATCTTATCTTGTCATAACATACGTGTGAGACGGGTTGACCGTAAGCTCGACGACTTGGCTCGTTACGTGGCGGCGAAGTTACGACCAACTGCCCTCGATTCGACCTTTTGACCTTTCAATCTACAGCGGCCCTGAGGAGAGGGGAAGGCCCCCCTGCTGAGGAAGACCTCACGGCTCCTGCTAACAGCTAAGCAGCTAGCCCTGTTTATATCCAAGTGCACCGAAGTGTCGATGAAGAGGAAGAGGGTCGAGTTCCCAGACATGCACACGACTCGTCTTCACGTGAATCACCGTGAAGCCTGCGTCTCAGACCTTGTATCTTTAAGTCAAATACAAAAACAGATATATGTTCCCCTTCTATCGGTTACAGAAATATAGAGATAATGTATAAAATATTCATAGAGTTGGGGCTAGGAGATTAACATCTGTGTGCTGGTGCATGATGGGTAATGGAGTGATGTATCGTTTGGTGCATGATGGGTAATATGCAATAATGTGCAATAATGTGGGTGTGAGGTGTGCGTTCTAGGGGCGGGTCGAACTGCAGTCTTCATGCTGATTGGTGAGGAGGGAGGGGTTCTGCGCCAGTCCGAGCGCTCTCATTCGTTGCTGTTGCTGTCGTCTGGATCCTTGCACTGTAGGTCTACGCCGCTGTAGACGCTTCCCACAAGTTTGATGCCCAAGGGGTCCACACACCAGCAGATACCCCTCTTCCTCCCCCGCGATGGTTTGCACTGGGAGGAGGAGGAAGATAAGGAGGATGAGGAGAAAGGGGGTACAGGTAACCCAGGAGATACAGGTAACTAGAGGTACAGGTAACTCTGGAGGTTCACGTAACTTAGGGGTACCGGTGACTGTGGAGGTACAGGTAACTTAGGGGTACAGGTAACTGGAAGTTAAGGGAACTTAGGAGTACAGTTGACTGTGGAGGTTAAGGTAACTTAGGGGTGCACATGACTGTGGAGATTCAGGTAACTTAGGGGTACAAGTGACTGTGGAGATTAATGTAATTTAGGGGTACAGGTGGCTGTGGAGGTTCAGGTATCTTAGGGGTACAGGTGACTGTGGAGGTTAAAGTAACTTAGGGGTACAGGTGGCTGTGGAGGTTCAGGTAACTTAGGGGTACACGTGGTTGTGGAGGTACAGGTACCTTAGGGGTACAGTTGGCTGTGGGGGTTCAGGTAACTTAGGGGTACAGGTGGCTGTGGAGGTTCAGGTAACTTAGGGGTACAGGTGGCTGTGGAGGTTCAGGTAACTTAGGGGTACAGGTGACTGGGGAGGTTCAGGTAATTTAGGGGTACAGGTGACTGTGGAGGTTCAGGTAACTTAGGGTTGCAGGTGAGTGTGGAGGTTCAGGTAACTTAGGGGTACAGGTAACTGGAGGTTCAGGTGACTTAGGGGTACAGGTGGCTGTGGAGGTTCAGGTACCTTAGAGGTACAGGTGACTGTGGAGGTTCAGGTACCTCAGGGGTACAGGTGGCTGTGGAGGTTCAGGTGACTGTGGAGGTTCAGGTAACTAAGGGGTACAGGTGGCTGTGGAGGTTCAGGTAGCTCAGGGGTACAGGTGGCTGTGGAGGTTCAGGTGACTGTGGAGGTTCAGGTAACTAAGGGGTACAGGTGGCTGTGGGGGTTCAAGTAACTAAGGGGTACAGGTGGCTGTGGGGGTTCAGGTACCTGCTTTCTCTTGTAGAAACCCTTCTTGTCACAGTTGGGGAGGTAGAGGGAGAGAGCCGCGACCCGAGAGGAGACCCTCATACTCTGGATTACATGATCCAGTCTGGTCCTGCAGGGGCCCTACACACACACACACACACACACACACACACACACACACACACACACACACACACACACACACACACACACACACACACACACACACACACACACAGAGGCACGCGCACACACAAATACAGGCACGCACACACGTGCACACACACATACACACACAGAGGCACGCACACACACACACCAAGGCACACGCATGAACACATACAGGCATGCATACACACACACGCGCACCCACACAGGCGCAGACAAACACACAAACACACAAATATTGACACATACGCTTGCACACATGCGTACCATCCACTATTTTTTCAAGGAATACATGACATGCATGTGTGGTGTGCTTGCGTGTGCGTGTGTGTTTGCCTGCCTGTGGGTTGTGTGCGTGTGTGAAGCAGACAAATAAACACATGCAAGAGTACGTGTGTGCATACACACACGTTACGTCTACATGAGGGTGTGTGTCTGTGTGTAATGCCCTGGGTGTGCGGCTACGTAGCGCAACGTACAAACTGTGGCCGGGGTTTCTCCGGGGCCAGGGGTCTGGAGTCCAGGCCGCCCCGAGAGGTGCCCTGTCGGGCCAGCTGTTTACCCCGCTCCCTGGCTAGCTTCATGGCCTGGGCCTTGCGGCTCCCAACGTGGTCGCGATCACGGTACAGCGGCACCCTCGAGGGGGCTCCGAAGAGCAGGGGCCCCCCTAGCTTAGCATCGCCCGGAGCTATACCATCTGGGGAAGCGGGGGGGGAGAGAGAGGGAGGAGGAGAGAAGGGGGAGGGAGGGGAGGGGGAGGGGGAGAGAGGGAGGAGTGGAGGAGAGAGATGGGGGAGAGAGGATCTAAATAAATTGAATAATCATGAAAACATTAACCAATCCAATAGGTTCCCTCACACTCTGAGCTTGGCCCCCTAATCATCATCATAATCATAATAATAATATGAATTAACCAGAACCATAATAATCATGATATTAATGATGTGATTGTATGTTGGCCTATTAACACAGTAACGGGAAATCAACCGCTGGTCGGTGGTTTGGGATGCGTTCACGGAGGTACCCACGGACCTGAGCCACTCACCGTCGCGCGGCCAGAGTTGAAGTTTGAACGGCGTCTCGGCCCTGCAGGTGCCGCGGCCGTGGAGCAGCGCGTGCAGCGGCTTCTCCTCGCCGGTCTTCGGCAGGCACCGGAATCCCCGCTCGCACGGCCCGGTGTACACGCCGCAGGGCCGGCCGCCCTCGAGCGCGCACGTCAGGCACAGCCGCAGCCCGGCTCCTTCACGGGCTGCCGGCAGCCCGCGGGCACGGGCGCGCACAGCGCCAGCGCCTTGGGGTCGCACGCCTCGCAGGGCACGTAGGAGGCGCGAGACGGCGCCGCGTGGAGCAGAGCGGCGAGCAGGACCAGGGCGAGCAGCATGGCACGACCTGCGCCTCCAATGGAACTCCCACAGGCGAGTCTACACGTCCGCCGGCTGCGCGCGAGGATCGGCGTCCGCAGGCGGGTGCTCGTCCAACCTCTGTCAACGCGCGCGGGGGCGGGGGCGGGGGGGGGGGGGGTCCGTGTTTGGGATGCCTCGAGCCGACGGCGGAGTCCTCTCGCGTGCTTCCTCGTCGCGCGGCGGGCTGGGTGTGTGTGGCGCGCACCGCCCCGCGCTCGTGGTTAACAAAACCGCTCCGGGGCTCCCGTGCATCGGCGCGTGACGGGGGAGGCGTGACGGGGGAGGCGCGCCCTGACGCTGATCTCACGGTGTGAGGAGGAGGAGGAGGAGATGAGGAGGTGTAAGGTGAGTCAGAGGTATAAGGTGAGGAGGAGGAGGAGGTGTTGGATGAGGAGGAGGAGGAGGTGAGGACATGAGGGCGTCGTTCCACTAACCTTGCAGATGTTAATCTCGGCTTGCTGAACTCAGCCCTTCCTGGAGATCCGTGGTTTGATAATGAAGAGTTCACCGTGGAAACCGGCTGATATCTGAGCAGACTCCCAACACCTCCCTCATGGCCCTGCCTCCCCCGCCCCCATCTCACTCTCCTCACCCCCTCTCAGAGCAGTTGAACACACTTTGCATCTCTCTCTCTGTCTCTCTCTCTCTCTCTCTCTCTCTCTCTCTCTCTCTCTCTCTCTCTCTCTCTCTCTCTCTCTCTCTCTCTCTCTCTCTCTCTCTGTGTCTCTCTCTCTCTCTCTCTCTCTCTCTTGTCTCTTCTCTCTCTCTCTCTCTCTCTCTCTCTCTCTCTCTGTGTCTCTCTTTCTCTCTCTCCCTCTCTCTCTCTTTCTCCCTCTCTCTCTGTGTGTCTCTCTCTCTCTCTTTCTCTCTCTCTCTCTCTGCTCTCTCTCTCTCTGTGTCGCTCTTTTCTTCTCTCTCTCTCTCTCTCTGTGTCTCTCTCTGTGTGCTGCTCTCTCTGTCTGTCTCTGTCTGTCTCTCTCTCCTCTCCTGGTCTGTCTATGTCTCTCTCTGTCTCTCTCTCCCTCTCTCTGTCTCTCTCTCTCCCTCTCTGTCTCTCTCTCTGTGTGTCTCTCTCTCTCTCTCTCTCTCTGTATGTCTCTCTCCGTCTCTCTCCCTCTCCCTCTCTCTCTCTCTCCCTCTCTCTCCGTCTCTCTCCCCCCCTCTCTCTCTCTCTCCCTTTCTCTCTCTGTCTATGTCTCTCTCTGGTCTCTCTCTCTCCCTCTCTCTCTGTGTGTCTCTCTCTCTCTCTCTCTGTGTCTCTCTTTCTCTCTCTCTCTCTCCCCCTCTCTCTCTCTCTCCCTCTCTCTCTCTGTGTCTCTCTCTCTCTCTCTGTGTCTCTCTCTGTCTATGTCTCTCTCTGTCTCTCTCTCCCTCCCTCTCTGTCTCTCTCTGTGTGTCTCTCTCTCTCTCTCTTCTCTCTGTCTCTCTCATCTCTGTATGTCTACTCTCCGTTCTCTCTCTGCCCTCTCTCTCTCTGATGATCTCTCCTCCGTCTCTCTCCCTCTCCCTCGCTCTGTATGTGTCTCCTCTCCGATCTCTCTCCCTCTCCCTGTCATGTCGTCTCTCTCGTCTCTCTCTCTCTCCCTCTCTCTTTCTCCCCCCCTCGTTCGTGCTGTCTGTCTGTCTGCTGTCTGTCTGTCTCTGTCTGTCCTGTCTGTCTGTCGTCGTTGTCTGTCTGTCTGTCTGTCCTCTCTCTCTGTCTGTCTGTCTGTCTGTCTGTCTGTCTGTCTGTCTGTCTGTCTGTCTGTCTGTCTGTCTGTCTGTCTGTCTGTCTGTCTCTCTCTCTCTGTCTCTCTCTCTCTCTCTCTCTCTCTCTCTCTCTCTCTGTCTCTCTCTCTGTATGTCTCTCTCCGTCTCTCTCCCTCTCCCTCTCTCTGTATGTCTCTCTCTCTCTCTCTCTCTCTCTCTCTCTCTCTCTCTCTCTCTCTCTCTCTCTCTCTCTCTCTCTCTCTCTCTCATACACACCAATATTTCAACTTTCAGGACAATTCACAAAATGTTCCCCTTTTCTCCACTACAATAAGTGTGTGGAGTCTACATGTTGGGAGGAAATAAAATAACTTGAAATCAGGAAACCGGCCTGGTTCTAACGGGTCCATGGACCAGCTCCGTCCCACGAGCCGGAGTTCTGGAAGTACTTAGAGCACAGGTTCTCCGCAGTACTGGTGGAGAACCTGTGCTCCCATACAGGAGGCACCCCAGACCCAAGGGTTCAGCTGTAACAAGCCGTTTGTTGTGGTTTCTCTGTTTCCGCGGGCTGTGGGCTGCTCAGGTGACTGAGGTGTGGGAAGGTCGCGGTGGAAGGTCGTTCCCTGGCTGCGCCGACACCTGCCTGGGCGTCCACCGGACCCGACGTCCACCCATCGCCACGGAGCAACAATGGGGGCACCCTGACGATCTGACGACGCAGCCATTCTGCAGTGACTCAGACCGAGAGACGCATGTCATTGAACAACAGATAGGGGTTCATATCATGTCATTGAACAACAGATGGGGACTCATATCATGTCATTGAACAACAGATAGGGGTTCATATCATGTCATTGAACAACAGATAGGGGTTCATATGTCATTGAACAACAGATAGGGGTTCATATGTCATTGAACAACAGATAGGGGTTCATATCATGTCATTGAACAACAGATAGGGGTTCATATGTCATTGAACAACAGATAGGGGTTCATATGTCATTGAACAACAGATAGGGGTTCATATCTGCGTGGTTTGTCAGAATCCTGTGCACACATGCCGGGCAACGAGTGTGCAGCCTACGAGGTGTAATTAGACCAAATGTGCACTAGATGGCGATATTTCAACCATCGCGTCTAACGTGGACAACGTCGTGGGATAACCGTAATGAAATGCTCCTAGCTGAAAGTCTGTTTCTCTCCTCTGACTACAATCAACGCAGCTTCCGTCACAGACGCCATTTTGGGATTTAAGATACAACCTGTGCTGTGTCTCAAATCGCGCACTTCTCCCTTTACAGTGCACTGCAATTCAGTGCACTTAGTTGCACAGTGCGCAAATTTCGACAAGCTAGTACCGTCTCAAATCAAACACTGCCGCTGCTGCGAACTTACCGGAAATGACTCGACAGCTTCTTCTTCTACTACTTTTTAACGCTGATTGCAACCAACCAACCGCCGCCATTTGAAAAGTAGTGACGTATCTTCCGTTTAGCGACGTAGCTCTAGACGTGGCGTCATCTACGTCACCAAGATGGCGGCCGTTAAGTGTGGAAAGTGTCCATCGATCCACACTCAATTTTCTGGCCGTTTGAGTGCGCCAATATGCGCACTACTCAGTGTGAACGCACTTACGTACTCAAAATATTAAGTATAAGTGCAGAAGTGCGCGATTTGGGACACACCACTGGTTTAAGAATATATATATACACACAAAAGGCCTATTTAATGCTTCATGAATTCAAAATGGGATCGACAACAATGAGTGAAACAGTGTGAGTGGTTAAGAAAGACAGAGGCTAGAGGGCCCACTGATTTGTATTGCTTTAATCTATTTTTTTTTCTTCTGTAGAACAGGTAAGCCATGACATTAGGATGTAAATAACGACCAATGGAGCACCACACACACACACACACCCTGCTCCTCCGTTCAAAACAGGGAAAACTTTTATCAAAAGCCAAGAAGGGTCAAGGAACGTTGTCATTCCTGCGACATGCCAGTGGTCGTATTCTTTCCACGTCGTGGGTTTAGCCGTGTTTAATGTTTTATCATGGTTCCTACTTTGATTCGCCTGATTGTTAAAGGTTGCCTGCATTCGCATGCGGATAGAGGAGGTCTTTGGGTCGCTACCGTCGGCCTTCTTCTTAGCTTGTGATGATGTGTGATGATGCAGAACGCGCCGACAACTCAACCTCGTTTGGCAGATTTTCCTTTTTTTAAAAGAATAAATAAGAACAATAAATAAATAACCCCCAAAAACACACGCGGCCGCCTCTTGAGATATTCAGCAGATGCTCGAGCCGGCGACACACTCCAAACCAAACGGGAGGTGTTCTCGCCGTGTGACGCCGGTCAGCCCTGTGCTCGCGGACCCCTTCCACCGACCCCCCGCGCTGAGAAACACAAGAGAGCGTAACACACGGCAAAGAATATGGATGAGTCCTGGGGGGGGGGGTCCCCGACAATCGGGGGGGCCGTTCCGGGCGCCGGACTCCCCGACCGACACTGAACGCAACATGCTGCAGCTCCGCGGTAATACTGTACGTTTGAATCTTTGGCAAACGATAAGGTGGTAGCATGGGTCTCTACGGCTGGTTCCTATTGCATTGTGGCTTGGCTTTTCAAACCGCTTCAGTCGTCCACTAGCATGCTGTCCTATCCCTAAAACTAGCAACAATCTCGTTTGGAGTGGAAATACACTTCTTCTTCTTCTTCTTCTTTTTTTTTAAATTAGCTTGTTAAAAACACATCGCCATCGTTTTAACGTTCTCTCCTGCCGCTGCCGCGTTTCCGGTGAACTAAAAACATGACAGACGCCGACCGGCACTCAAATAAAACGAAAGCATAAATGTACAACGTAATGTACACGGTATATCCAAACACATTTCAAAATCCTCAGACTTTGAAATCATTAGCCAAAATAAGTATATATATTTTTTTCTCCGCCTCATGGGGTAAACCTTATAATCTAGACTGTACAATATATGTATATATGAGTAACCATGAGAAACTGATGCAACAAAAATAAATATTTTTTTCGCTATGTCACCTTCCAAAGTCGAACATCTATGTACATTTGTATCGATAGCAATGTCCTTAGCTAATTGTGAGTGTAGAGCTAGCAGGCACCGCCTCTCCGCGGCGGACTGGCTCTCTCGTCTAAAATGTAAATATTGAACGACATGGTAACTACAGGGGAGGGGGTTGGGGCGTCGCCTTGGCAACGGAGGGGAGGGGGCTGGGGTGTCGCCTTGGCAACGAAGGGGAGGGGAGGGGAGTGGGGGGGGGCGAGACGGGCAGCAACCGTGGAGAAAAAAATTGTATTGCATCGCATATCGCCACGTGACTACTTCAGAGACGGCATGACTAACTATTTTTTCGTTTTTAAAGTTTGTTTTTTTAACGTTTTTTTTCCTCGTAGAGAAGAGAGAGTAGAAAAAGTTTTTTTTTTGTCTATTTCATGCAGTCGGGGGACGGGGCCAAACAACACGGGGGTGTGAGGCTGGGTGTGATGACACACCGCCGGGGGCTCACCGAGAGGGTGGCGTGGGGGGTGGGGTGCAGCTGGGAGGTGTGTGTAGGAACGAGGTATGACAGGTTGTATTTTCGGACTAAAACATGCAGGACTGATGGTGTGTCCGGGTGGCGCCATCTTGTGGACAGGAGGCAGAACAGTGATCCTCCCCCCTCCCCCCTCCCTCCCCGCTGAGTGAGGGAGGGAGGGGGGAGGGCAGCAGAGCGGGCGCTTCATTGTTCTGAGAGCCAAGAGTCCATTTTTTTTTTTGTGTTTGTTCTTGTTTTTTTCTTTCCGTGCAGAAGAGCCCTTATTTTTTTTTAACACACGACCGGCCTGGGAACGAGGGCTAGAGGTCAAAGATCAAGTCAACATGCATAAGGTCTTCAGAGGTCAGAGGTCACACTCCTCTACAGGACGTCCTCGAGGACATCTTTTATTTATTTTTATTTTTATTTTTTTCAACCTGAAGACCAATGTCCATGAACTCGCGTTCTGCCTCCATTTGGTTTTGTTTTTTCTCTCTTGTCGCCGACGGAAGCCGGGAAACCGTCTCCACCGGGGAAACAAAAATGGCTTCTTCTTTTTTTTTTTTGGAAAACATCACATCCTGTGTTTTCTTTCTCTTTTTTTGACTGCCTTTGGTAAATCCGTACTCTCGTCCGTCCGTCGACGAGCCTAGCGCTGCGTTTAGCCTCGCGGCTAGCTAGCTAGAGGCCAGCTAGCATCTTCACCTCAGGGGTCGCTCCTGGGACGGCCTCCGCCCGGTTCGACGCCAAAACGCCTGTGAACGGAAACACCCGACACGACGCGCACAACCAACGAGGCGGGAGAAGGAGGGAGAGGGAGAGAGAAGGGAGGAACAGTAGGAGAGGAGTCCTTCGATTGGGCGGGACAGAAACAGAAGAGGGGCGACGAGGGAGACTCAGAGTCAAAATGTCCCACCGTGGGTGCTCAGCGCTTCATCATTCTGGAGAGGAAGGACAAGATGGCGGGAGCCGGCTGGGCGGGGTCCAGCTCGGCGAACAGGTGGCTGACGTTGTCCGTGGTGCTGCCCTGTTTACGGGCCACGAAGCCAAAGAGCCTGAGGGGAGAAGAGGAGAGGGAGAAGGGGGAGGGGAGGAGAGGGCGGGGAGGAGGAGGAGCAGGGTTATATACAGAGATTCTTAAGTGGAATACTACTACCTTTACACACCTTTTACTACCGGTCACAATTTTTTACTAACTACACGCACACTTCAAGCTTCAACTGTAGCAGTCCTAAAATAAATATAACTATACACACATACACACACACACACACACACACACACACACACACACACACACATAACTACCACACCCACCACAGACACACTAACACACACACACACACACACACACACACACAACAACACACACACACACCACACACAACACACACAACCACAGTATGTGAGTGTTAGTAAGGGCAGCGGAGAGAGCTACATTTGAAGTAGAGGATACTCTAGACATAGGAGTGTTGATTTATCAAGGGTGTGCCCACCTGCCTTTGTTCCATAGGTGTTTTATTATGTGTGCATCAAAAGTAACAATTCCATTGACAGAATTAGAAAGACCGACTGGACCTTTACAAACAAAAGTGGTTAAATTTAGGCCTCAAAAAAATGGCAATAAAGTGCAACTTTACACTGTAATAGTATTTTATTTAAACAAACAACTTATTAAATTCAACACTGGGACACAAAAAATGACCAAAATGAGAGAGAGAACATAACCAATGATCATTAACAACAGGCAAACATACGAGTTGCTAATTAAATTGCAGTCACAAGTGCTCAGCTGTGTGGCTTTTTCTTTTATCATTTCTTTTATCAGGACTCTCTGCTACCGCCACATTTTCGACCCATCTGGGGCCGCAGAAGAAAGAGAGGGAAAAGCCAGATGATCCGGTTATGTTGGTGTATAGTCCTCTCTTCGGGAAGGAACGTTGTGGAAGAAGAAAATGGAGCGCGCGCAGGGTTTGTCAATTTGCCAGGGCTGTGAAGCCTGCCTTCATGGCTTGTGGAGGGTGTGCAGTCCACAGCTCCCAACCATCAGGACTTAGCACCTCCGTACAGCTCAGCATATGCTCCTTTTGAAGGAGATCCAGGAGTTTGAAGTTCCACATTTAGGGGCCTCTATCCATCCAACTGAGAGAAGCTCCTCATGTTGAGTTGTGCAACCACAATCCTGTGAATTAACACACAGAAGAAAGTTTTGATTAAATAAACATTTAAACCACATTCAATTATACAGACAGTAAATACTGTATATGCTTCAAATTAAACATTTAAGCTTTACTATCCTACAGTAAGACACAAGTCGGGTTTTGGAATACATTTGACAGTGATAGATATTAGGCCTTCTCAAGGACTGCTTGTGCCAAAGTTTAGAGCATTGGTTCTCCAAATGTGCTCACTGTAAAATACCCAATAATGTAGATCTGACTTTATCTGAGCCATGCTCAACCTTTCCAGATTAAGCATAACAGTTTGGCTATAACACTTTTAATTTATAGACACTTTCCAATATTGTGTTACAGAAATTCAACGATAGGCTAAATAATACTAATAATAATTTAATAATAATTATCAAATATCCATGAAAATGTTAAATAATAAAATACAATGGCGTCGGATAGCGTCATCGTTGCCGTCCTGCAGCCAGCCAGCCACGTTATTGATGAATGAGAGGGGTGATCCTGATGTCGTAATTACGAGGATATTTTCTCGTAATTACGAGATTCCTGGTGTGGCTAACTGTGTGAAAATTACTTATTTAAATTTATTTTTGTGAATGCTCAGCGGCCACCGTACCTATGTAACCAATAAGTGTAAGTAAAAGAAAATAAACTTACTTTTGATGTGCCGCAACAGATCGTCAGTCTCTTCCCATGTCCCCAGAACTGTGAGCCAAAGTAATCTGGACTGTACACAACCATCTTCCCAAAAACTAATGTTGTTATCCATCCATTTGTTTTTTCTTTGACGACTGGTTTGAGGCTCTCATCAAACATCAGAGGACGTACGGTCCAGCATGATTGATGGCCTCAACAAGGTTGCTTCTTAAATATGGGGGCAAGTCGCCAAATTTGATGATGTAGCCGGTCTTGTCCTTGGCCAACGGCGAACGATTTGCGATTTGGGAGTCCGGGAACATCATGCGGAACAGCTCTCCTATGTTATCGTTTTGACTTGATACGAGTGGTGTTTTTTACTGCTAAATCTAAACACCACAGTTACCTCCGGCCTGCAGTGTAGAGGTGGCAGCGCAGAGCCTTCTGTTGTGCTGGTCGTAGGAATACTTGGCGGTGGATTGCGGGGCGGGAGCAGACGAAGTTGAGGAAGCAGTGGAGGTTGAGGGAGTAGAACTAGCAGTCGAGCTAGCAGTCGTGCTAGCGCAAAACAGCGACAGCGGTAGCTGCGTGCTACGTCCCCGCATCCTTGCTCGGTGACTTGCAGACTCCATATGGCCGATTTGACCGCCTTCACCCCCATCCAGGTAATATTAATGGTCTTTTTGCAGACACTGCAATACGCCTCTCGGCTGTTGCCAGCTACTGGCCCTAAGCCAGTCTTTAAAGGCTGATTCCTCCAGCCAGAGGTCTGAAAATTTACATTTACCATATTTAATGCGAAATTCACTGAGAGGTTTGGTAGCAAGCCAGCGCGGGTAATTCAACTGACTTTAACGGCGCGCGCGGGTACACGTGATCCTAGGTCACAGGTTCCTACTCGCAACTATAAAAATATATTCACGCAAGTAATTGAAGAAGCTAGGCCTTCACGTAAGTTAAACATTAATTGAAAAAGGCATGGTCCCAGTTGATTTAGGGTTCGAAAATTTACTACCTCGTCAGATGACGTTTACTACTTTTTACTAATTTTTTACTGGCTTTAATTTGGCCTAATTTTAATTTACTACCTTTTACTACCTTTTAAAAACCCGCGGCAGCCATGGGGAGGAGAGGGAGGGGAGGAGGAGAGGGGGGGAGGAGGAGGAGAGGAGGAGGAGAGGAAGAGAGGAGAGGGGGGGGAGGAGGGGAGGAGAGGCGGGGGAGGAGGAGGGGAGGAAGAGGAGGAGAGGGAGGGGAGGAGGAGGAGAGGACAGAGGAGGAGGAGAGGGGGGGAGGAGGAAGAGGAGGAGAAGGGGGAGGGGAGGGGAGGAGAGGGGAGGGAGAAGGAGAGGTAGAGGAAGAGGAGGTGAGGAGGAGAGGGGGGGAGGAGGAGGTGAGGAGGAGAGGGGGGGAGGAGGAGGAGAGGTGGGAAGGAGGAGAAGGTGGGAGGAGGGGAGGAGAAGGAGAGGGAGAGGAGAAGAGGAGAGGAGGAGAGGGGGGAGGAGGAGGTGAGGGGGGAGGAGGAGGAGGAGGGGGAGAGGAGGGAGGAGAGGGGGGAGGAGAGGAGGAGGAGGAGGGTGGAGAAGGGGGGGAAGGGGCGGAAGGGGAGGAAGAGGAGGAGGGGAATGAGGAGGAGGAGTGGAGGCAGAGGGGAGGAAGGAGATATTAGGAGCAGGGCTGACACTGAGCCTCCACAGTTACTCCGTCTGGGTGGGTGTTGGGTGGGGTCACCTACCTCACCGAGCCTCCTCCCTCCTTCTCCCACCTGCAGGGAGACAAACAACCACACGGGCCAATCAGAAACCGGCCTGCGTTCCTCACAGCCACTCACACTGAGGGGGGACAGGAAGTGACCCCAGAGCCCAGATCGGGGCGCGGTGAAACAGAAGGAGCAGCCGAGAGCAGGTCCCGACCCGCCCCTCATTGCCTAGCAACCGTGGCTTCCTGTTGGCAGGGAGACTTACTTCCTGTCCTGCGGGTCGACGTCACAGTAGGTCACCGTGGTGATGGGGTAGTGTCGCCTGAAGAAGAGCCTGGGGGCGGAGCCGGGGGGGGGGGGGGGGGGGGGGGGTTACTTATCCATCATCAATCAATACATGCTGATCAATACATTCATTATCAAGTATTAAGAACCGCCAGTCGTGACGTAATAAGTGTGGGCAATGAAGAAATACCAGAGAGAGACAGACAGACAGACAGACAGACAGACAGGAAGACAGACAGACACAGACAGACAGACAGACAGACAGACAGACAGACAGACAGACAGACAGGAAGACAGACACAGACAGACAGACAGGCAGACAGACAGGCAGGCAGGAAGACAGACAGACAGACACAGACAGACAGACAGACAGACAGACAGACAGACAGACAGACAGGAAGACAGACAGACACAGACAGACAGGCAGGCAGAGAGGAAGACAGGCACACACACACAGACCGACAGACAGACAGAGAGGGAGGAAGACAGACAGACAGGCAGGCACAGACACAGACAGACAGACAGGCAGACAGACAGGAAGACAGGCACACACACACAGACAGACAGACAGACAAATGGCGCTTTTCCACTACACCTTTCCAGCGCGACTCGCCTCGACTCGCCTCGACTCGCCTCGGTTCTTTTTGCGTTTCCACTAGGGAAAGTACCTGGTACCAGGTACTATTTTAGTACCTGCTCTGGTGAGGTTCCAAGCGAGTCAAGCCGGTACTAAAATGTGACGTCGACACACTGCTGGCCGCTGATTGGTCAGAGAGTGTCGTGTCACTCCTTCTCATCTTCGGCTTCATACTACTGCTGTACGGCTTTCCAAAACTCTCCTGTACTTTTTCTGTTGTGTTTTGTCTTCGCCGCCTGCAGCCTTTTTCTGACTATCTTTCTTTTTGCTTTGTTTGTGACAAAAAGCCACAGAACGAGCAGCAAGTACACCACTGCCTCCATGTCCTCCATTGTTTGTGTTTGTGTTTGTGTCGCGCATAGAACATCCCTTGTGTCACGCAGTTTCGCACCGCCGTGCTATGACGACCCCACCCACGTTGAGTAGGTACTTTTTGTAATGGAAAAGGAACGTGGCCGAGTCGAGGCGAGCCGAGGCGAGTCGTGCTGGAAAAGTGTAGTGGAAAAGCGCCAAAAGAGGGAGGAAGGCAGACAGACAGACAGACAGGCAGACAGGCAGGCAGGCAGACAGACACAGACAGACAGGCAGGCAGGCAGACAGACACAGACAGACAGACAGGCAGGCAGGCAGACAGACACAGGCAGACAGACAGGCAGGCAGACAGGCAGGCAGGCAGACACAGACAGACAGACAGACAGACAGACAGGCCGACAGACAGAGAGGCAGGCAGGCAGGCAGACAGGCAGGCAGGCAGACACAGACAGGCAGGCAGGCAGACACAGACAGACAGACAGACAGACAGACAGACAGGTCGACAGACAGAGAGGCAGGCAGGCAGGCAGGCAGACAGGCAGGTAGACACAGACAGACAGGCAGGCAGGCAGGCAGGCAGACAGACAGACAGACAGACAGACAGACAGACAGACAGACAGACAGACAGACAGACAGACAGACAGAGACAAGTAGGGAGAGGGACACAGAGGGGGGGGCGGGGGTGGTCGCCGTGGAGACGGGGCGGGGGGGACTCACTTCCTCTGGCTGTCGGTGAGCGTGACCCCCTGGGGGGACACCCTGAAGTGGACGGGCGTGGCCGCAGGGAGGGGGTTGGTGCTCAGGGTGCGGCACACCGCCGTGGAGATGGCCTGGGGGCCGGTCAGGGACTCCATGTCCACCGAGTTGATGTAGAGGACACCTGCAGGCTGGGGGGGGGGGGGGGAGGAGGGGGAGGGAGGGGAAGGGGAGGAGGGAGGGAGGGGGTGGAGGGGAGAGAGGGGAGGGGGAGGGAGGGAGGGGGAGGAGGGGGGAGGGGAAGGGGGAGGGAGGGAAGGGAGGGGAGGGGAATGGGATGGGAGGGATGAGAGGGGGGGAGGGAGGAGGGGAGGGGGGAGGGAGGAGGGAGGAGGGGGAGGGGGGAGGGGGGAGGGAGGGGGTGGAGTGGAGGAGAGGGAAGGTGAGGGGAGGGAGGGAGGGAGGAAGGAGGGGAGGGGAGGGAGGGAGGGGAGGGGTGGGATTGGAGGGATGAGGAGGGGGGAGGGAGGAGGGGAGGGGAGGGGAGGGGAGGGAGGGGGTGGAGGGAGGGGGTGGGGGGGGGAGGAGGGGAGGGAGAGGGAGGGAGGAGGGAGGAGGGGGTGGAGAGGAGGAGAGGGGAGGGGGAGGGAGGGAGGGAGAGGAGGGGGGAGGGAGGGGAGGGATGAGATGGGGAGGGAGGGAATGAGAGGGAGGGTGGGAGGGGAGAGGGGGGAGAGGAGGGGATGAGGAAGGGAGGGAGGGGGAGGGAGGGGAGAGGGAGAGGGGGGGAGGGAGGGGAGGGTGATGAGGGGGGGGGTGGGAGGGGAGGAGGGGAGGGGGGGGGGCGGTTATCACCCAACAGCTCTCTCCACAGCAACACTTACTCAACCATTCACACACTTTCACACACACACACAGGCCTATTCCCACACACAGACCCACAGATCCACCCGTTCACACACTCACCCACAGATTCACCCGTTCACACCGACGGCGGTGTCAAGCATGCAAGACCACTGGTCGGCAGTACCAGGGGGCCGCCACACGGGGGGGAGCCGGGAATCGAACCGGCACCCCCACCCCCACCCCCCCCCCCCCCCCCGGCTCCGTCAGCAGGCGCGGTGCGGAGGACGTGGGATGCAGGAGGCTGGTGGAACGGTGATACCAAGCTTTAGCTCTGGCTAAAGCTTCAGCAATGCATCATGGGGGATTTCATCATGTGACTCTGGCGATGGCAGTACACATGCGTCCGTGCATCTGTGCGTCCGTACGTCTGTGCGTGTGACCCGTAGTCGGTGCACAGTGTCGCGTCCCGACACGTCGCCGAGGGGCCCAACAGCGCATTGTTTTCCGGAAAGTTCGAAAAAGCCCCAAATTAGGGAATAGCCTGGGTTTTTTATTTTTAAACTCCACCCAGACATCCGCGGGGGCAACCAATCACAGAGTGACTTTGAGATCAGGTGGGTTGATTGCCGTCCCCCCCGTTGAACTCATACCACGTGACCCGGGAACGGCAGCAGACTTTTTGTATGTGTCAACTACGAACCACGGCAAGAAAAATCGCTTAAGACTCGGTGCAAGTCGACAAATTATCCGACCAGGAATTACTACATTCACAAACAACTGAGTCATGCGATTAATGTTGGACTATTGTCAAACACGGTCGTTTGGACAAAAGTGAACTGAATAGATCCCATTTTAACCGTAAATCGGATCATCGATTTAACCCTTTTTTACAGCAGTCAATCCACTGCTCTTTGGCAACCACGGTTTGGAACCGTTTCGAGTTTAACGAGAGTTAGCGTTAGGAAGTTAGCGGTTAAGACTAACAAAACAACAGGTCCGGTCAAAAGAAACACACGGGTTAGTTAAAGGGCCCGTATCACACCACCGGGTTGGAGTGCGACCGGCCAATCACAAACTGTTGGAAAGTCGGCCCCGCCCTCACCTTAGTGACATCACATCAAGTGGGCGTGTCAACACAGATGTACAATGGGTCTACCAGCCTACCCAGTGGACCGTAGCCACCGGCAGGCTGATCTAGCTGACTTTCAAACGGCGTGTAGTGGCTAATCGCGGCCCCCGCTCGTCGGTGTAACGGGGGCCTTTAACTCAGACACGGCGTCCTCTCTGGGGTGATGCGCGGCGATGGCGTTAGTTCACATTAAAAACTCATGCAGTTTTCAATGGGCAGCAGCAGCAGCAGCAGCAGCCGCGGCGTGAGAGACGCTAGCTCAGGTATTTACCGTACGCTTCCTCCGGCGCCTTCTGAGCTACTGCAACGCAAGGGGGACATGGGGGTCAATCAACCGAGAGGCTAACCGCTCACTGCTAACCACAAGTAGCCTACTTCGAACCGCCAATGGCTAACGGATCGCTGCAAACCTCAAAATGCTCACTTGTAACGGCCAACATCTAACTTCTAATTGCTAAAGGCCAATTGCTAACTACTAATCGCTGATAGCTATCTGTTCACGGCTTGCCACTAGTTGCTAAATGCTAACAACTAATAGCTTACTGTTAGCCCCAAGTGGCTAACCGCAAGGGGGTAATTGTTAACAGCTGTTAGCTTACTCCTACATGCTAAGGGCTAACCAGGACTAGCTAGCGGCCTTGGGAGGCACCAGAAGCTGCTCATTACGATGTGTAATCGGTGATCACTGGGAGCTACCCTTAGCCTCGACCACTGGCCGCTACAACCTGGAGAGGACATTGAGAAGGAGTGAGGAGTCATGAGGAGGAGCAACAGGCAGGGGCCCTCACCTGCTCCTTGTTTGAGGAGGTCCACCACAGAGTCAGTGGGCATAGCCAACTCCAAGGCCTCCTCGTTAGGGTCTATAGGAGAGGAGAGAGGAGAGAAGAGAAGAGGAGGAGAGAGGAGAGAGGAGAGAGGAGAGGAGAGAGGAGGAGAGGAGGAGGAGAGAGGAGAGGAGGAGAGAGGAGGAGAGGAGAGGAGAGGAAGAGGAGAGGAGAGGAGAGGAGAGGAGGGGAGAGGAGAGGGAGAGGAGGGGGAGAGGAGGGAGAGAGGAGGAGAGGAGAGAGAGGAGAGAGGAGAGGAGAGGAGAGAGGAGGAGAGGAGGAGGAGAGGAGGAGAGGAGAGAGGAGAGGAGGAGGGGAGGAGAGAGGAGGAGGAGGAGGAGAGGAGAGAGGAGAGGAGAGGAGGAGAGAGGAGAGGAGGAGAGGGAGGAGAGGAGAGAGGAGAGGAGAGGAGAGAGGAGGAGAGAGGAGAGGAGGAGAGAGGAGGAGAGAAGAGAAGGAGGAAAGGTGAGTATAAGTGTGTGTGTGTGTGTGTGTGTGTGTGTGTGTGTGTGTGTGTGTGTGTGTGTGTGTGTGTGTGTGTGTGTGTGTGTGTGTGTGTGTGTGTGTGTGTGTGTGTGTGTCTCACCCTTTGTGGGGATCATCAGGATGCAGGGCAGCGCCAGCGGCGTCATGGCGTGTTGATACACCAGAGCAGAGAGACAACCTGCTCACAAACAGACAGACAGACAGACAGACAGACAGACAGACAGACAGACAGACAGACAGACAGACAGACAGACAGACACACACACAGAGAGATAGACACACACACAGACACACACACACACACAGATACACACACACACGCACACACACACACACACAGATACACACACACACGCACACACAGATACACACACATACAGACACACACACACAGATAACACATGCACACGCACACACAGATACACACACACGCACACACACACACAGACGCACACACGCACAGATAAACACGAGCGCACACACACAGATACACACACAAATACACGTTTGAATAAAACGTGAATGCAGGCACATAATGATGTCATTGTAAACACTACATAATCATCACATTGACGAAGAGGAGAAAAGAAGAGGAGGAGAAGGTGGAGGGAGGGAGCAAATCAAAAAATAGATGAGGAGATGAGGCAGAGAAGAGAGGAGAGGAGAGAGGAGAGGAGAGGAGGAGAGAGGAGAGGAGGAAAGAGGAGAGGAGAGGAGGAGAGGAGAGGAGAGGAGGAGAGAGGAGAGGAGGAGAGGAGAGGAGGAGAGAGGAGAGGAGAGGAGGAAAGGAGAGGAGGAGAGGAGAGGAGAGGAGAGGAGAGGGAGGGAGAAGGAGAGGAGAGGAGGATGAGAGCGAGAGGGGAGAGGAGAGGAGAGGAGAGGAGGGGAGAGGAGAGGAGGGGAGAGGAGAGGAGAGGAGAGGAGGGGAGAGGAGAGGAGAGGAGAGGAGGGAGAGGAGAGGAGAGGAGAGGAGGAGAGGAGAGGAGAGGAGGAGGAGAGGAGAGGAGGAGAGGAGAGGAGAGGAGGAAAGAGGAGAGAGAGAGGAGGAGAGGAGAGGAGAGGAGGAAAGAGGAGAGGAGAGGAGGAGGTCAAGGAGCAGGAGTGACCGACCGAAGTAGGGTTCGTTGGGACACCCTTTGAGGCGCACCCCCTTGGAGCTGGTCTCGATCAGGAAGTGACGCACCAGCTCGCTGATCAGGTCCACGCCCACTGCCAACAGGAAGCCACACACACAGCCAATGAGACGTCATCCCTGGGAGACCCGCCTCCTACTCATGACCACCCAACAGGAATAACCGTCGTTACCATCCAACGGTAATGACAATAATATAGGGAGGGCAAGGACACAGGACTACCGTGACTGTGACGACGGCTTCACCGCGGGTCACACTAATAAGGCCACCTCCAGGGGGCCATTGAAGCGTCTCTCCTTAGCGTTCAGTCGGTGTTCAGACAGCTCTCATCATGGCCCCTGGGGTCACTCGCCGTCCATTACCCTCAGTGAGGCCCTTCCTCAGCAGGCTATTGGCTCCTCCCCTTCCCCAGCAGGCTATTGGCTCCTCCCCTTCCCCAGCAGGCTATTGGCTCCTCCCCTTCCCCAGCAGGCTATTAGCTCCTCCCCTTCCCCAGCAGGCTATTGGCTCCTCCCCTTCCCCAGCAGGCTATTGGCTCCTC